>APFE031167790.1:40658-63907 GCA_000404065.3 Pinus taeda | reverse complement strand
TGTTAAAATAATCTAACTGGACTTGACTAGTTAGAACTAAGTCAACTGATTCTCTCATTATAGAACTCATATTTATTTCCTCAAACAATGGAGGAAATTAAGGATAAATTCCTCAATCAGTGGGACAACTCATGTGCATGCTCACAAAGACTTCAAATTCGAATTTCCTTAACTAATTAATTCAACTGAATTAATTAATTAATATTTTCAACTGCTATTAAGACCAAAATTAATTTTACTTCCTATAGATAGACTAGGGACTGCTATAAATAGGAAGGGACCCAAAAATGCTATTTTTTGAACTTTCCATTTTTAGCAGTTTCACCTCTCATCCAATGTGGCCAAAGACCTCACTGGCCAAACTACTATTTTTAGACATGCTATTTTTAGCACATCCTAAATTTAGCATTTCTTGTTGCACATTTTTCAACAATTTGTTGTATTGGAGGGCAAGGCGACACATTGGATCTTATGCAGGATTGCAGGTGGGTTTCCATTTGGGGCTTGGTCTCTCTATATGGGGTCCTAGCCCTCTAGAGTGTTGAGAAATCTAGGGCATTAGGATTAGGTGATTTCTCTTCTGATGATAACTACTTGTGAATGATTTTTATTTCTTTAGATTAGGTTCTTCTCTTTCCTTAGATTATTATAGTGTTCTTCTTCATCAAACAACTACTAAAGCTTAAACAAGAAGGAGACAAGAGACACAGAATGTAGGCGATCAGCCAAGGCCAAAACCTCTCCAACTTGAGAGGAAAACCCAAACAAACTCTTCTTCTTATAGAATCTTCAAGTGATGAATTCCAAGACCAAGACCCTTGACCTATTAACCTCTCCAAGGCCAAGTCACAAGGCTTTCTCTTCTTCCTTGAGTCAACGATGGTCAAACTGCTTGCTTCGCCCTCCTTCTCGGCTATCCTTTAGATTTCAGCTTCTTGGATCAGAACTGCAACCTTTTGGCCTCCTTAGAAACCCTAGTTGCAGCACATGAGAGATATTTTGTCCCTCAATTTCCTTAGCTTTTAGATGGAGATTCTTCTTCTTCAACTTGGCTTGAGAATTAACTTGTTTTCTCCCTAAATCTGCCTTCTTAATATGGTTGTGATATCTCGTTCCTTCCTGCAGTAGACAACACTAGATCCTCGCATGTGTGGAGTGTATTAACCCAAAAACAGATCAGAAAAAAAGCTTGTTGATGATCCTCCTTCCTTCGCTTGGGGATAGAACTCTTCTTGTGATCTTCGCACTTCTTTTCTGTCCTTCTTGTGCTTGATCAAATGGTGTCCAAATGGAGGCTGAGTCCTCACTATATATAGTGGACTGTCTCTCAAAATAGGCCGACTTCACCTTGTACTTGGGTTGACATGCTTGTCTAGAAGCATCTTCATCCTTTTAGAAGGTTGACACGAGGCATAGCTTGTGACAAGGTCTTGGAGGGTTATTGACACAATTAACTTCTCTTTTTGCAATGTATAATATGCGCAAATGGGCCTTCAAACTTTGACATTGACTCAATATACTTTATGACATGATGACCAACCCTAAAGGCTCACAACGGGAGCCTTAACTATAAAATAAAATTCCTTGATCATGAAACCCATGATTCAAGTATTACAAAAATAATTTTATTTTCTTCTTTACATCAATTACATAAAATCATAATTACACGTCATTATGAAGACTAAACCTAGTTACATTCTTTAACACTCCCTCTTAACTAGTGAGGTATTCATAAGGTACTTGGACATTCTCAATCTGAAGAATTCTCATAAGAAGAATCGGATTGGTAACCCATCTGTATAGCAACATATCATCCAGCATTGTCACATAGCAAGGCCTTGACTAACAACTCTATCTCCCCACAAGAATAGAGCTCAATGTTGACGAGACCAATGATGTATAGACACCTTCATCATTCTCTCTCTTGGAACATACCCTACCTGGGTTCTCAGAGTGTGTTTCACCAAGACTATTCTTATCTTTGATTCCCAATCCTCAAATAATATCAGTCCTCAATGATTACTCTTATCTTGGATTCCCAGTCCTCAAATAGTATCAACCCTTTATGATTACTCTTATCTTGGATGCCCTAACTCATCCTCAAAGAGTATCGTATGCCAGATGTTTACACAATCCTCCATTCCATCTTCTCAAGTGAAGACAAGAATGATGTGTCTATCTCTCCCTCTCAACTTAGGGAGGACATACCCATTCCACTGAAGGAATGTACCCATTCCTATAAAAAGGAATGTACCCAAGCTCCCTCTTGACTAGGGACCTGCTTCTAGCAACTTTTCAAGTGGAGATCATAGGATAACCAATGCTTGTAGAACTCCTTCCTTTGATGTCATGAATTTCTTCTTTGTCATAGAGTCTACATCTTTCGGGACTTCTTTGTAAGGGACAAACCATCCATCACTTTCATCCATGAGTCAGTCATGCCATTATCCCTTTGATTGGAAAGTGACCCATTAATCCATATTTGGTCTTCCTTCATGCCATGCCACCTTCTTCATGCCATGTTTCCTTAAGGATCTTTCATCCTGCTTCATGGTCATCAGTGGTGGAATCATTCACGACTCTTCCCTTGGTAGCCTTGCATAAGTCCATCTAGATATTATTCAAAAATAAGAAATCAAAATTACCCATATGATGGTCTTTCATCATGACATCTTCTTGTGAGCATCAATGTCCTACATACATATTGATACATCTCCAAAAGATATATGCTGAAAAGGGTCTCTTTCTTTTTCAGATTTCATTAGGGTCTTCATATCTTTCATGGAGATATCTTAGTAAAATCTTTTATTTCTTGGATGTTGATTGCCTCTTCCTAGTTGCATATTTCATGATCTCTTCCTTTCTTTCTTCACACATTTCCTTTCCAGGGACTTGCAATAAGAGTTCCTCCAATTTTAGTCAACCACCTCATATTTCATATGAGGACATATTATGTTGATTTCATCTTGTCAATGTGTGACCCATGCATTACTGCATCCTTTCAAAAGAGGAGATCCTATCTTTTGACCATGCTGCTTCGAGATAGAGCATTTATCCATGTTACCTGCAACCATATGACATGACTCTGTTTATCAAATACAAGCATACATACCTCATTATCCTTTTAGGTCATCTAGACTTCCTTCAGCAGCTTCCTTGATTGAAAGAACTTCAATCCCTTGACCTTCTTTACTTCCTTTGACATCATAGCATCCTCCCATGAATTCCTACAAGGTGGATTTTGATGAAGCACTTGCTTCCTTTCAAATGGTGAATCTGCCAATGAAAATTCCAATAGAGGATCTTGAGTATCCTCATTCAGCAAGTGTTTCCTTTTGATTGATGTATGATGAGCTTTGTCCTGGATGACTTTTTCTTCTTCTCATAGGTACCACTTATGCTTCTAATGAGGTTACCAAGAGCTATATCCTTCTATAGGTGACTGCCATAGACATTTGTTTCAGCTATCTTTTATGCTTCTCTATGATGATGTCACGAGCTCTTGCTTTCAATGCTTCTATGATGCCATGATGCATCCTATCATGCTCCTTAAAGACTCATGGCAACCATATCTTACAACAGAAAACTTAAAAATAGAAACTTGGAAAGAACTAGGTGAGAAGACTATCTCAATCATAGTAGAGATCTTTTACTTCCTCTTTCTTAGATTTCTTCTTTTCAACTTCCTCTACTTCTTCGGTGATATGGGCTTCTTCTGTTCCCCTTTTGTTATTGTCCTTATTGAGCTTAGGACAATCTCTCTTGTAATGCCATGTTCTTGACATCCATTGCTTTGAATCTTAGCCATGTTCTTCTTCTTTTTCTAAGAACCAACTTTTCCAATTTTCCCTTTCTTTTTGTCATTGTAGCATATGCTTCATTTTGCTCACTTGATTCTACATCAGTTTTTTCCTTCAACCTAGTTTCTTCAATTTTGGATAGTGACCATAGATCCTTGAATGGAGTAGCTTCTTTCTTCCCATAAATGCTTGAAGTAAAGTTACCCCATTCCTTTGGTAGTGCATTTAGTACTACAGTGGTCATCTCCCTGTCAGAAATTATTTCTCCCAAATCTTGAAGTTGATCCCTTATTTCAGCTATCCTCATAAAGTATGAGGCTATTCCTTCTTTTTTTGATATACTTAGCTTGTAGAGTTCTTGCCTTAATGAGATAACTTCTCTTGCAGTGTTTATGGGAAAAAACTCTACCAATTTGTCATATATTTCTTTTGAAGTTTCAAGTTTAGATACATATGGGATGAGGGGATCCTTGATGTATTCTATGAGAATCCTTTGAGCCCTTACTTTCCCTTTCATAAACCTTGCAAGTGCTTGAGCATCTTCTTTTGGAGGTTTGGTGATTGAGCCTTTAACATGTTCCATGACCTCATTTTCAATGAGATTCAAATCTGTCATCTTTTTCCATGCAAGAAAGTTTGAAGCCCCAACCAATTTGTTGCTTTCCTTGCAAAAAGACATTTTGATAGATTCAGATGTAGACATAAATATACTTGTGAAGATGCTTCCTTGAATTTGATGATGATATAGATAATAGAGAACTTCTCCTTGATGAAGATAGTTCTCTTCAAGAGTGATCCTTGTCTCCACAGAGAGGGAGATCACTTTAGATCCTTTGAGGGTGATGTCCTTGTTGATGATGATTGATGATGACTTCTTGATGATGTCTCAATGCTTCTTGGATGATCGTCTTCAAGGAAAAGGATTTTCTTTTGAGATGAAATCCTTATTTCAACGAGAGGAGATTTCCTGAGAATTTTTTATGTTGATGACTACATCCTTGACCTTGCTTTTCTTGGATCAGTAGCCTTCAAGTTACTTTGATTTGTAGATTTCTTCAACTTGAGCAGGGTCTTTGTGGTCTTTAGATGATGACTTGAGGATCCCAAGACTTTTTCTAGTGTAAACTTCTTCTTTGATCTAGCGTTTTGACACTTCTTTGTAAATCTTGACTTCAATATGATCTTCTAGATTTGCTTTGATGCCTTCCTCGAGATTTGGTCCTTGAATGCTTGAGTGTCCCTTGATGAGATTCCCTTTCCTTGATTTTGTCACCTTAGCTTTGATACCATGTTGAGAAATCTAGGGCATTAGGATTAGGCGATTTCTCTTCTAATGATAACTACTTGTGAATGCTTTTTACTTATTTAGATTAGTTTTTTCTCTTTGCTTAAGTTATTATGGTGTTCTTCTTCATCAAACAACTACCAAAGCATAAACAACAAGGAGACAAGAGACATAGAATGTAGGTGATCAACCAGGGCCAAAACCTCTCCAACTTGAGAGGAAAACCCAAACAAACTCTTCTTATAGACCAAGACCCTTGACCTACGAATTCCAAGACCAAGACCCTTGACCTATTAATCTCTCCAAGACTAAGTGACAAGGCTTCCTCTTCTCAACGATGGTCAAACTGGTTGCTTCTCCTTCCTTCTCGGCTATCCTTTAGATTTCGGCTTCTTGGATCAGACTTGCAACTTTTTGGCCTCCTCAAAAACCCTGGTTGCAACACCTGATAGATAGTTTGTCCCTCAATTTCCTTCGCTTTTAGATGGAGACTCTTTCTTCTTCAACTCGACTTGAGAATTAACTTGTTTTCTCCCTAAATCTGCCTTCTTAAGATGACTGTGATAACTCGGTCCTTCCTGCAGTAGACAACACTAGATCCTCACATGTGTGGAGTGTATTAACCCAAAAACAGACCAAAAAACAAGCTCGGTGATGATCCTCCTTCCTTCGCTTGGTGATAGGACTCTTCTTGTGATCTTCACACTTCTTTTCTGTCATTCTTGTGCTTGATCGAATGGTGTCCAAATGGAGACTGAGTCCTCTCTATATATAGTGGACTGTCTTTCAAAATAAGCCGACTTCACCTTGTACTTGGGCCGACATGCTTGTCTAGAAAGATCTTCATCCTTTTAGAAGGCCGACATGAGGCATAGCTCGTGACAAGGTCTTGGAGGGTTATTGACACAATTAACTTCTCTTTTTACAATGTATAATATGCCCAAATGGGTCTTCAAACTTTGACATTGACTCAATAGAATATATGCCATGATGACCAACCCTAAAGGCTCACAATGGGAGCCTTAACTATAAAATCAAATTCCTTGATCATGAAACCCATGATTCAAGCATTACTTTTCTTCTTTACATCAACTACATAAAATCATAATTACACATGTCATTATGAAGACCGAACCTAGTTACATTTTTCAACACAGAGGGCCACATTGGAACTTGTAAGGTGAGCATTGAGAGCCATGGGCCTTCATGGATCCCCAATACCACCCATTGATTTCTCGTGTTCCACCTTTGAGATGAGGATGATGCACCCTGTTCACCATGCCCAACTGGCTCCACACTTGCACCATACACTTGGTAGATGTTCCAAGGTCTAAAGGATGTCTCCTGTTACATCATCATCCTAGTCCTTACAGATGGTCTACACGCATTTTCGATCCACTTGGAGATCCATGAGGATGTCCTTGTCCCTCCACACCCACTTGGGAGCACCACAAGTTCTTACTTGGAAAACAAGGGGCCAACCCCTTGTCTACTATGTTGGGAGTTCATTTTCACATCATGGCACCCCTTGGACTTCATTAGGCCTCTTCAAAGGCCCAATGACTCATTATGTTGATCATTCTGCCCTCTTGAGAGGCTCATCTTTATGTTATTGAGCTATTTGGTGGGCTTGCCACCAAAAGTATTGTTATTATGCACATTATTTTATCTTAGGGGCATTATTAGTCCAAATTAGGTCATTCAAATTCATTAAAGATGGTATAAATCAATTTGCGAAAATCGTTATCGGGATTAAATCGGCAAGGGGAAAAATTGGAAAAAAACGTAAAAATCGGGAAAATATCTGTTAAAATCGGGAAAAAATCGTAAAATACAAAAATATTCATTTTTTTAATATCTAAGCATCTACAACATAAAATAAATACATTTACACATAAATATGATAAAAGAACTAATATATAAGATGTGTAATATCATTTCTAGTGCTACATCACACATAATAGTGAATCATGTTCTGAATAGTAAGTCCTGACTCCTGAGTCCCAACTCAGCCTCAAAATATCAACAACAAATATAATAATGTATCTTATATCATGAGTCATAATGTCATATACAATGAAATGAACCAAATAACTAATACTATTGATTTCCTCTGCCTCTCTTGCAAGAAAATGCAATAGCTTTCCCTTTCCCTCTGATGTAGATGCCGGTGGAGTTGGCAGTGGACTCTGTTGTGCTCTAGAAGCTGAAGAACTAGGAGCTACAGGAGGTAGACCACATCCTCTACTGGTGGCAGGGGTAGCCTGGGTAGGTGGTGTCACCTCCTCCTCCTGTTGCTCCTCCTTCTCCTCCTCCCCCTCTACGCCTTCCACTACCTCTTGCTCTAACCAATCATCGGCTGACTCCATGAGAGGCCTCTCGGCCTCAATCCTCCATACAACAGTGGTGTCAATCCCATCCAATGAGATGGCTTCCATATCAGGTATCCTCTCAAGTTGCTTCACCCACAATTGAAGATTGTAGTAGACGTAGGCCATGTCATTAAGTGGTTGGGTCTCCAACCTGTACAAAGATCATAAAATAATAATTATAAAAAAATATTATTTAATGAATTCAAAAAATTAATTGGAAATTTGGAATATACTAAGCTTTAACTTCTTGCGCTTCTTGTTGTGTATTTTTTCAAATACACTTCAGTTGTGCTCGCATTCTAAGGAGCTATATGTTTGGCTGAAGATTCGAATGGCAAGCTTACGCAAATGGGGTACTCTGGCACCATAGCGAGTCCACCATGCATCTACAACAAAAATACAAATAAGATAAACATAAGAAAAAAATGAAATTTGAAAGTTGAAGCAAAGTATGAAGTTATGAATTTGAAGAGATAATGAAATATGAAAATACTTGGCATTGTAGTCTTCCTATCAGTTACAGCCATCTCAAAGCCAAATATGCCACCTGCCATCCTGTATATCTCCATTCCTTTGGAGATTTCTGCACGTTCTGCTGGAGATCGCACCATCCTTTGAACATAGGTTAAGAATCCATCCATGATCTCAGCGTCAAATAAGAACCACATGGGTAAGAAAACGCGGGGTTTAGGTAGATCCCTGCAGCATGAATGAGACGATGGAGTGTGTTGTTCCATTGTTCATCAATCACTTCCCATAGGAGGAGTTGTTTCTGAAACCCCTCATCTCCCTTTATTAGAATAATGCTATTTTAGTGTTTAATGCTCATCTATAATCTTATTAGTAGTTTCTTATTAGAAACTTGTTGTTTCTATTTTTTTAGTAGAAACTTGTTGTTTCTGTAAATACAGTTGTATTATTTATTGAGCTTCATTGCTCATTGTAAGTCGATTCAATTCATTAATTGATTATGGTAGTGGAGCTCGAGTATTTTTTAGAAATAAATTTTTTTGTTTGAAAAATTTCGTGTTCCATTTTGTGCTCTCTAGGAGTCTGAATTTTTTTTTTGGCGTCACAATCTGCCATCACCATTTGCTATTGTTGTTGTAGCCTGTGGACCTATCTGTAGATGCCGAGTAGCTCTTTTGTTTTTTTTGTGGGTTGGGTCTGGGCTCTGTACGCCAACGCGAGTCGGGGAATCTGCGTGTTTTGGTTTGTGTTGCTCATGGCTGGTGTGTTTCTCTTTGGCGATATTGCATGGCTCGTTTTGAGCATCGTAGTGGGTATGCTGTCGCTGGTTCTAGGCTTGTTTTTCACCGCTGTGGCTGCCTTTTCTACTGGTGCCCTCGTATTTCCCCGCCTTGAACAGGAAACTCTCCACGCCGCCATCAATTGTTAGGCACTAGTTCGCTGTACCGGAGCCCTTCATTTCCAGCCACAGCTGTAAGCTACACATTCTCACCACTTGCCTTCTTGGGCGTGGGCTTCTTCACAGCCTTGGGATCTGCGTTTTTTGCCACCTTCTTTGGAGCAACGAGCTTCTCTGTCTTCTTTGACGCCGCGGGCTTAGAAGGGGGCTTTGCGGGAGCTTTAGCCGCAGGTGCTTTAGGTTTCTTGGCGGCTGGCTTCTTCTCTGGCTTGGGTTTCGAAGTGTCAAGCTTCTTTTCTTTCTCGGTGAGCTTGTAAGAGCCTTTCACTTTGGTTATCTTGCCGGAACTCGACAAATTCCGGAGCTGCACATTGAGCTGCTTCTTAAATGTGGGAGGCAGATCAGATTTGTACTTATTCGGAATAATTTTTTATTTACACAATTGGAATGCGTTGTTCTCTGGGCTGCTGTTATTGTTTCAATTGCAGCGTTAAAGAGGTCAAAATTCAAAACTACTAATTTTCTAACACGTTCCAAGGTCTTTGTGGCTTATCAAACTTCGATATTTTTGTCCGAATCAGTCGGCATTTGCATTGAAATCCGTGCTGGACTCCTTTGTTTTCTGTGTCTTGGGAAACATGCAAATGGCCTCGCTAACCAACCTAATGTTGGAAGGCAGTCAACACTTTAATGGCACCAATTATGACATTTGGAAATAGAGAATGTTGACCATTTTTGAATATAGGCGTCTTGACTAGCTCGTTTTGGGCAAAGAGCTCAGTTCTGGAACACCTGGTGTAGATCAAGATAAGTTTGATGATCGAAATCGAGAGGATCTTATGCTTCTCAAACTCTCTGTGACTGATGATCAATTACCAACTTACCACAGATTCCTTCTGGCAAGATAGCTGCCGAAATCTGGCAACATTTGAAGGAATTGCACGAGACATCCGACAAGAGCAGAGCCTTCTTTCTAAAGAATTAGTTGTTCTCCATCATGATGGACGAATGTATGTCTTTACAAGAACAACTTAACAAGATTAAAGACGTTTGAGATCAGCTCGAAGCCATTGGTCGAACCATGGAGAAGAAGATATGGTAGTCATCACTCTGAAAAGTCTACCAAAACCTTATGAGCACTTCATAGAAACACTCAACATTACCTCCACTAATATTGATCTGAAGTTTCCAGAATTATGCACCAAACTCCTGCAGCAGGATCGTTGAAATAGCAGTTTGGTAGTAGTGCTTCATCAACGTCCTCAGAAAATGCTCTTGATGCCAAATATCAGTCCTCTCTGTCCTTTCAGCAGAAAGGTTCTTCTCAGCCTTCTGATCCTGCTAAGAAGAAAAATGTGCAGTGTAATTACTGTCACAAGTTCGGTCACATGAAGAAAGATTGCTGATAGAGGATTGCTTCTGAACAGAAGAAGCAAGGAGGGTCTCATCAGCAAGCGAGTGTTGTAGAACATTCCGAGCAGAAGGAATCTGCCTTTTACGCCTTTATGGCGAAGAGGTCCTTAGATCATGCCCCGTCTTCTGCCTAGTACATTGACTCTGGTGCATCACGTCATTTTTCTCACAAGCATGACTGGTTTATTGGCTTCTCATCTTTCAGTGATTCCGTGGTATTCGATGGAGGTGAAGAGTACGCAGTGGTTGGCAGAGGTACCATTCAGATCCAGTCTGATGGGCGCACACTCATCTTCCTGAATGTGTACTATGTTCTTGGTATGGAAATAAATCTGTTGTCTATTAGCCAAATTATGAGAAACCCTCCTCAGCTTGATGTGGTGTTCAGTGCGCATAAGTGCTCCATTATTGACAGGGAAACTCGTCTTACGATTGCTGTTGGCCTAGAGGATCATGGTCTATACAGGCTTCTTGACACTAGTGGTTCTCCAGAAGTGGCTCTAGCAGCTCGTGTTTCTCCTATCAACACTCTGTGGCATCAAAGATATGGGCATCTAAACATTCAGTATCTCTTTTAGCTATCTCGGGAAGGACTTGTGTCAGGGTTACCTGATATTCAGACTCAGTAGTTGGGAGTGTGCGGCGTCTGTCAAGCTGGCAAGCAACATCGGTCTTCATTCAAGGATGGAGAATCTTGGCGCGCATCTAAGGTACTTCAGTTAATTCATGTTGATATTTGTGGTCCTATGAATACATCTTCAGACTGTTTCCAAATATTTTTTGCTTATTGTAGATGATTTCAGTAGAAAGATGTGGGTGTACTTTCTAAAACATAAATATGATGTATTTAGTATCTTTCAGAAGTTTAAGTCCTTAGTTGAAAAAGAGTCTAGCTGTAATATCATAACTCTTAGGACAGATAACAGGGGGGGGGGGGATTTTGTTCTTTTGTTTTCTCCAACTTCTGTGATACCCATGGCATCAAATGCCAGTTAACTACACTCTACACTCCTCAGCAGAACAGTGTTGTCGAACGTCGTAACCGTACGGTTGTTGAAATGGCTCGTTCCATGTTACAACACAGGAGTGTTCCGAACGAATTTTGGGCTAAAACAATGTTTAATGTTGTCTATCTTCTTAACCAATCACCTACTAAGGCTGTTAAGGGGAAGACTCCAGAAGAGTTTTGATCTGGCCTAAGCCTAAGATCAATCACCTCAAAGTCTTTGGCTCGGTTGCATATGTTTGGATTCCAGCTACTAAGCGCTCTAAGTTGAATTCCAAAAGCCAGAAACTCATGATGATAGGGTACAATGATCACCACAAGGCCTATAGGCTGATAGATTTAGACACTGATCGTCTTATCTTCAGTCGGGACGTAGTATTTGATGAAGATAGAGGATTCTTTCAGTCCCCTCCTTCTGAGTAGTGTTCTGAGGATCAACCTCACAGTGTTCTTCTTCCGTTAGGTCCACCTGATGGGAGGGATTCAGTCTTTGATGATGCACTACCTGAGTTCCCTTCGGAAAATAATCCTCTCACTACTCTTGTTGTTCCTGAGCCTCCTCCACCTACTCCAGATATTAATTCTTCTAGTCTCCGGCCTAAATGGTGGGCTAAAACTATTTGTGATCTCCGGGATAATGAGCTCCTTGAAGGTAGAACTTCTAGAAATAAGAGAAAACAACAGCCTACAATAAATTTTGCTCTTATGGCTAACCTACATAGTGTTTTTGAGCCACAAACCTATTAAGAGGCTAAGGGTATACCTGAGTGGGAACAAGCTATGGACGTTGAATTCCAGAGTCTTCAGAAGAATCACACTTGGACCCTTTCTGATCTTCCTACAGGGAAGAAGCCCATTAGTTGCAAATGGGTGTATAAAGTGAAATACAAAGCTGATGGAACCCTAGACAAGTATAAGGCTCGCCTTGTTGCTCGAGGGTTTTCACAGAAGGAAGGCATAGACTATGAGGAGACCTTTGCTCCTACAGCCAAGATGAGTACCATACGGCTCGTCCTTGCCTTAGCAGCTCAGTTCAGTTGGAAAGTTCATCAGATGGATGTAAAGAGTGCTTTTCTGAATGGTGACTTACAGGAAGAAGTCTACATGACGTAGCCTCGAGGATTCAAGGTTGCCAGTCAAGAACAGAAAGTCTGTAGATTAATCAAAGCACTCTATGGTCTGAAACAAGCCCCTCAGGCTTGGTACATGAAAATTGATAAGTACCTAACAGATCATGGCTTTCAGCGGAGTCCATCTGATGCAAACCTATATATCAAATATACTGGTGATGATATTCTGTTTGTGGTTGTCTATGTGGATGACCTTATCATTACTGGCAGTTCAACACCTTTGATCTGTGGGATCAAACAGGGTTTGTGCAACACTTTTGATATGACAGATTTGGGACTTCTTCATCACTGTTTGGGGGTTGAAGTCTGGCAGACTGAGAACAACATCTTTCTTTCTCAGTCCAAGTATGCCAGAAATCTTGTGGACAGGTTCAGAATGCAGGATTGCAAACCTGCTACAAGAACTAGGGCTCAAACTTTCAGCTTAGTCATCCTCACTTGTGGATGAAACTTTATTCAGACAATTAGTGGGCAGCCTCATCTACCTTACTGCCACTAGACCTGATATCAGTTTTGTAGTGAGATACATTTCACGCTTCATGTCAACTGCTAAGGTTGATCATTGGATAGCAGCGAAGCGTGTGCTGCGTTATGTGAGTGGCACTCCTGATTATGGACTTCTGTACACTCGGAGTTCAGATCCTATACTCAGTGGTTACACAGATTCCAACTGGGCAGGTTCGGTTGATGACCAGAAATCTACATCTGGGTATGTGTTTAGTCTGGGATCTGGTGCTGTCACATGGACTAGTAAGAAGCAGCAGGTAGTGGCTCTCTCCTCGACAGAAGCAGAGTATCGAGGAGCAACTAAGGCATCTTGTGAGGTAGTTTGGCTTCGACGTATGCTTGCGGATATGCATGTTTCTTAGGCAGGTCCTACTCCCTTGTTCTATGATAATCAGGGAGTGCTCAAACTCGCCAGGAATCCAGTCTTCCATGAACGAGCAAAGCATGTGGAAACCCATTGTCACTACATTTTACAACTTGTTGAAGACAGATCCATTTAGTTGCTGTATGTTTCCACAACGGAGCAACCAGCAGGCATCTTCATCGAGCCCCTTGGTCCTGATAAGTTTGTAAAATTCAGAGAGTCTATAGGTGTTGTAAATAGATTGAACATCAAGGGAGGGTATTAGAATAATGCTATTTTAGTGTTTAATGCTTATCTGTGATCTTAATAGCAATTTCTTTTTAGAAACTTGCGTTTTTTGTAAATACAATTGTATTATTTATTGAGCTTCATTGTTCATTGTAAATCAATTCAATTCATTCATTGATTACCCTTATCATCATAGTAGGTCCGAATGGATTCTTTGGCCCTGTCCATGGCCTCATACAAATAGCCCATTGTGGGCTTCTCACCATCAACTAATCGAAGAGCCTTTACCAAAGGTTCAGTAATGGTGCACACCTCCTGCACTCTCGCCCAGAAGTCTTCCTGGTATGAAACTAATCTGCATATGGCCTCTCCCTTTGGTTTGTTGCTCATTGTCAAAGCACGTCATTCCTCTGAAAGAAACATTCTCTTCACATTCCACATAAAATTCAAGAGGGATTGAAGAGATATGAAACTGGTGGCAAACTGTGTAATGGCGGGGCACACCAACTCCTTGTTGGTGAATTTTCTCATTAAGCTAAGCACAAATGCATGATTATATATAAATTTTGTAATGCTTTTTGATGAGTCAACAATATCTTTGACAAATGAAATTTTTCCTATGTCCAACATCAAATCAATATGATGTGCAACACAAGGTGTCCAAAATAAAGTAGGATGCCTCTCCATAAGCATCCTGCCAGTAACAACATAATTTGCAGCATTGCCCGTTATGACTTGGACAACATGTTCTACACCCACCTCCAAAATAAACACATCCAACAAATCACATAATAATTTTGCATCTTTGATATGTGAAGATTCATCAACAGATTTCGTAAACATTGTCCCCTTGGGGCAACTAACCAAGAAGTTTATAAGGGTTCTCCCATTTTGGTCGGTCCAACCATCTGACATCACAGTGCATTCTATTTGTGCCCATGATACCCTAAACTCCTCCAATCTTTTGGTGCAGTCAACCTTTTCATCTTGAAGAATGCGACCTCTAAGGTCATCATAAGAAGGGATTTTGTACCCTGGGCAAACAGTTGCAATAGCATCGACAACAGGCTGGAAAAATGGATTATTCCTTGCAACACTGAAAGGAATATCACTCTAAAGGAGAAGCTTGCCCAACAACTTGTCAGCTTGTTCTTTCTCAATTTTTTTAAGTATTGACGTGATAGATGGTTGTGAATCAGGCGTGGTTCTAGGAACAAAAAATGGTGAGGTAGATACAAGGTTGGTTGTAGACATTGATGCTGAAGTAGAACCAGTGCCACTTCCATATTCACCTCCTAACACCTTCTCTGCTAGTTGCTTCTTCAGATTTGCTTTGGCCACTCTTTCTTGTTCTAATTCTTCCAATGATCTCATGGCACTTCATATTATTTCCGCATTTGTATTGTTGCAAGACCCTACATTATGTCCAAGGATTTGTGCAAGGTGATACTTCAATCTATAACCCCTCCTTGACATATGCTGCTCACACAACTTGCAAGACAAGTTCAATCTATCAAACCCTCCATCAGGTTCACGAAATTCCCATAGAGGGTCCATTTTCCTTGGCATGTTTGTAACTTGGTTGAACTCTTGAGTTTTAATGTAAGATGAAATTTGAACTTTGAAGTTGAACCTATGGCACAATAAGAATTGCAAGTTACCAAAAAAAAAAATTACATACATGACACAACACATTGAATTTTTGACAAACAAACAAAAAAACCTCGACTCAATCCAAAATGAACCCTTTCCACTCTATGCAATAAAAATGAAAAAAAACACCATCAAATCCACTAAAAAATAATTGATAATCAATGGGTTATAGAAATCCAAGCAAAAACAAGAAAAAACCAAAACAAAATGGCCAAATTTGGTGCCCATACCTGGAAACCGTAGTTTGCAAAAGAAATTTGATCCAAAGACGAAGTTCTCTTGCTTGGGATGTTAAAATCTCCAGGTTTCCTCCTCCTCTGCCCTAGTAAACGCCTTCCAGGCTTCCTCTCCTTCCCAGCTCTCAAACCATGCTGCTCTCTGTTCAAAATGACAAAAAAAATAATCATTTTTTCCCTTCTAAAACGCGTTGTCTGTCACCCTGGTGATAACTTCCCCTCGAATCGCGATAATTTCGAAAAAATCGCGATTTTTTGGGCAATTTTTTTGAAAAAAAAAAGTGTAGTAATTAGGTGAGTTTATCGGCAAAATGAAAAAGTCGTGATTTTTTGATGTTATCGTGTTAATATCACGATTTTCACAACACTGGTATAAATAGTAATACAAGTGAGGTGATTCATTTTCATCATCATCACTTGGATTGGGTTATTTGCTCTTGTGAGATTTTTGCTATCCCTTTTGGAGGACGAGTTTGGATGAATTTTAATGTTTGGATATTTCTCTTTTGCCTTGGAGCTTCATTATTGGCATAATTTGATGATTGAATATACTTTTTTGTACATGTAAACGCTCTTTTCATGCTTATTTTGTTATTTACTTTGTCACATGTATGTTTATGAGATTTTTGTTATACAAGTCTGGAATTTATTGCTTTTCTATACAAATTAGTGGAAATTGTGATCTTTCATAGCGTTGCATCATGTCATGGGCCATGTATGAATGGATGAATGTTCTTAGAGATAATTTGTGATAAATACATTTCGATAAGTCATCAATCATTGCAAATCGAAGGATAAAGTCCTTGAAGCAACCACTTTCATGCTCTAATGCCATGCGAAGTTGTTTTAAGCCCTCCTTAATTGGGTGAACTCTTTCCAAAACATAAATTCTCCTTGACTCCATCTCTCCCAAAGGACAAAGCACTAATCCTCCATAAGTTATCACTTTCAAAGCTTATTTTTCTCACCTTCACCTCTTTTTCTAGGCCAACCTTCCTTCACTGTCATTCAATTTCCTAAATTTGAGTTTGGATCAAAGGTTAAAATGTGTGACTTCGTAGTTCTCTTGTGGTTGATCCTTTGTAGGAACGAAGGCACACGAGTTGAATAGAAGTCCTAAGGGGGTATCGTTAATGAGGCCTTAGCCTTCTAACTTAGTCTTTACAACTGGCTGCTAGTCCTTACCAAGTTGAAGGAGTTGAGAGGAAGTAAAACCATAGATTGGGCTTATATAATAAAATTAACCAAGACCACTTGATCTCACACACTCACTAATAACATTTTCTCATTTTGCACTAGTTATTGTACAATTTAGTTTGTGAGCTAATCATTTACTTGCAAGTTTCCATTCAATATCCTTGTAGCTTCTTATTTCAATTTCATGCTCATTGTCTTTCTCTTTGAGTACAAGTTTTCTTCTCTTGCAAGTGTTATTTTAAAACTTGTTGCTCATATTTCTAAGTTATTTATAATTCATTTTGGTTTTAGATCTCTAATGCTTGTCTTGCAGCATTACTATCTGTTGACCACTACGTGTCAACAACCCATAGAAATACACCCCCTTTTTAGCAAAAGGATAGCGCCTGATCGATGTGTTCCTACCATCCAACGATCATCATCAGCCTGAGGATCATTTTATAACGTAAACCCAATCTGCATGTGTATAATGTAAATAATCTCAGCAGATCTCTGTCGTGTATATAATTACCTAGGTAAACCTACTTTTCTGGTAACGATCTATATTCCGGGAGGTTTTTTGTCTCACCGATCAATTCTTGGATGGTCGGCAGAGTTTTCCTTCAGCCTTACCCAAAGCCGTAATGGATTTTGTCACTGGGATCTTAGGGGAGTCCTAGTGTTCTAGATCGAGTCTATGTAAAAGTGATTTGGGAATAATCCTAACTATTTGGTTAGGTTATTTTATTACAAATTGCTTGATCTGCTAAATTATATTTTTGTCGCAGAATTGGGTACTCTGTAAGGGTCCTTTGTAAATGGGTTTTTCCGCTTGAGATGTAAAAAATGTAAAAATCATGATGTAAAGTGTCTTGATGGTTAGAAAAAATAATTTATCTCCTCATAGGTTAATTAATTAATTTTTCTGGCCAAAATTAATTAAAATCCTAAGTCAGAAATTTAATTAATTCTAGGTCCTAAGTGAATTTAAATTTTCCAAAGGCAAAATTCATGGGTCCTTTAAAAAATTAAATTTTAAGAGGTCTAGGGACTAAGGTTAATTGATTATTTTGCTAAATTTTATGTCTTTGGTCCCTGGGGTTAAGTCAAAGTCAAAATTTTGAGGAAATTAATTTCAAAGATTTAATTTTTGAATTAATTAAAATGCATTTAATTGAAAAATTCGAAATTTTCTCAATATTTAAAACTTCGACGGATGAGATTAAAAGAAATTTTGATCCTCATCAACGGTCGAGATTGCTTTGACAAGGATTACTCGAACTAGCCATTAGAGGATTTATCTTTAAATAGGAGGTCATTTGTCAGTCAGTATGATCTGATCTCTGGAATGTGTATTAAGCTCTCAAGCTCTCTTGTATACTTTTTTGAATTAATGCAGAAGTCTTTGGGGTTTCAACGTGCTGTAGTGTTCTTCTTCATGAATTTATGGTAACATTGTTTTAATTTTTGCTTAATATTATGTGAAAACTATCAATCAATAGCTCTCTTAGAATAATTTAAATACAGGGATCTTATTCAGTTTGTTGGATCTAGGGTAACATTTTAATTTTGATTGAAGTAACAAGTATCTCTATTTCTACAGAATTTTATTGTTGTTCTATTTCTCTATTTGATTTGATGGTTGATCTATAGTGTTTGTAGAAGATTTCTCAGGTTCTCATTGAACGTTTGGGGATAGTCCTCGGTTGGACCAGCTAACTCTCAACACATATTTTCTGAAGAGCCTACTTCATCTAAGCCTTAGGATTTATCTAACGATAATCTTTTTTCTGCAGGGTGTTTTTGTGCTAGTACCTTTCTAAAATTTCGAAATCTTTTTATTTTGTGGAAATTTCGATAGATTTGGCTATTAAGAGCTTTAGATAATCAGATCTGGGAGCGGAGTTGGACTCATACTCCTCAGATCTCATAGATCTGTAAATTATTTGTATAGATCTGTTATTTACTTGTGTAGATCTGAAATTTTGTAACATAATTTTAAATTTTAACACTTGGGTTTTTGGGATTTTCTCTATTTTTGTACATATTGGGTATTGGGTTTTTGTCTTTTCACTTGTGCAGAAATAGATCGGAGAAACCGGCCAAGTAAATCTTCAGATCTGAGCTAGATCTAGACTCTGGAGGGCAAGATCTGGGCTCAAAGATTGTTTGCAGGAATAGATCTGAGAAATCAGCCAAGTCTTCAGATCTAAGCTAGATCTAGACCATGGAGGGCAAAATCTGGGTCCAAAAATTGTTTCCAGGAATAGATATGAGAAATCAACCAAGTAAATCTTCAGATCTGATATTTTTCAAGCAGATCTGGGGGTTTTGAGACAAATCTAGGCTCTGGAGGGTAATATCTTATCCCAAATCTTTTTACAAGGCCAACCATTAAAGATTTTGCAATAAATCTGAAAATTTGAAGCAAAATAAATTTTTTCAGAATAAGGGTTTCAAGTTCTGGGGCTCCTAAGTCGAGATCTGCCTTCTCCTAACCCAACGCTAGTTCTATTGGCTCTGTGCTAGCTCTTATTGGCACTAGATTCCCCTTGCTCCATTTTTGATCTGAATATTTAATTTTCTGAAGCTAATCATTGGTGGGTTTTTGCAGAAAATTTGGTAAAAATTTGTGTTTCAGGTATTGAATTTTTGTTGGCAACTTGGGCATGTGATCTTCAAAGCCTAGGGCCTAAGGGTTTGATCTCTAAACCATCTTTTTCCTCACTATTTGCTACAACAACCATATATACCTTTTTAATAGTGGTGAAAAACACATCTAAGTGGTTTAAAATTAACGAAAATATTGCTAAATACATTAATAAGTCATTTATGTTTGATGTGTATCAAGAATTTGGCCTAGATCTAAATTTTGGGTCACTGTTATCTCTAAATAATTCTGTTTCTGAAGTCTGGAATATAATAGTGGAAAAATTTCATGTGGGTTAACCTAAAATCAGTTCCTAAGTTGTCTAATACATTAAGAAATTAATTTCTTGAGTTGGACATTCATCATTAAACTTATTTCATGTTTTAATTACTGGTTGTAATAATTATATTAGTTCTGATATAATTCTAAAAATCACATCATAACAGGCTAAATTTTTTTGGTAACTCATGTGGGCAATTTTGGAAAAAATTCGGTAAATATTTGGTATAAAGATATCATTGATAGCTTATTGTTTTCATTGTCATATTGTTGTTGTCATGAAATTTTTCTTATTGCTGTCCTAAAAATTAATTTCTGAAAATTAAGTACTGTGTCATGGAATTGTGATAAAATGCATATCCTTTATTTCATAAACATAGTATTTTTTTTGAGCATCTGTTGACATTGATATTGAATTGCAAAGTTGTTTTTGTTCTCTTTGAGCTAAATTGTATCAAGAAGATTTGAAACAAGTTGATGTTTTAGCTATAGTATCTTCAAGAGTTTATTTTCTAAGTCTTCATCTAAAAAAAGGCGAGCATTTCATTTGGGTAATTGAGGGTTTTTGCGGCATAAGTGTTTTCCCATTCTCGAGTCTAACTTCATCTCATCTTCCGGTGCATTTGCATATAAGTTAACTTTGTATATATAAAATTTACTTCCAAGCATAAGCTTGGTCGATAGACAGATAGATCTTCATCCGTCTTTTCTTGAGAAGCCTGTTTTAATAGTACTTAAAACAATGACCTTGCAGTCGTTAGATCCACAGTTCTTTGCAGCGCTGGAGGCACTGGGTATGTTAGAATTTCAGGAGAGGTATTGTTAATCACACCTTAGTGTGCTTCTCTTGATCTTCTCTCTGCCAATTACTACAAAATCAGGCTCAACACAGAAAGGATTGAAGGGTTCACATTTAAATAGGTATTTAACTAAAATTAACCAAGATTCTTGCATCTCACATTAGTTTTAAGATCTGCATTTCATATAAAATAGTCATTCATCTAAGCAGGTGTTGCTAATCGATTACTTGGTCTTAATTTCCCTAGCAAGATCGTTGACTTTATAAGGCACTGGTATCAATCATTTAAAATCTAATCAAATCCTATAAGTCTTGCTAAATCTTAATCAAGTACTTGATCACTTCACTGTGTCTCTCGAACTGGCTTGTTCCCAACTAGTTCTTCTTCATTCCACTTTTCCATAGGGTCTACCCCCCTTAGCCTACTGTAGGGAGACAACTTAAGCAGAGAGATTGGGGATCAGGGTGACAGCCCCTGATCTGAGCAGTTGTCGCAGTGCCTATACATTCTGTGCGACAACACTATCCATATAACTTGAAAACATATCTCATTTGCAAGTATTATAAATTCTTATTGAGCATATATCTCTTGCAAGTTTACCAAAGGCGTAGGTCTAATCATAATTTGTCTTGCATGATATCTTGTTGATTTCATTGAATCTATCTTGTTAATGTTTATATGCTCCTAACATTCATACTTGCTAAATTGATCTCTAATTTATATTCAAGCTATATTGAATAGTGATTGCCTTGCCTATTATCTCCTGGACCTTGTTATCCTTAACAAGTTTTCCTTTAGATATTTTTTACTGAAATTGGCAACTAGGGCCAAATTCCACTTTGGACGGCCCGTTTGATGGAGATTAGCTTATGTCAGTGATCAATGAAGCAAGCGAAAATCTCCTGATGAAGAAAAACGAATTAGATCAATTTTAAATGACAACAACTTGAATAGAAATACCAATCAGATCTAATAGCTCATGAAATTTCAATGAAAGAAAAAGCAAGTTAGATCAAGACAAGAGGATGAGATTACTTGAAAAATAAAATTAGATCTAGAAATAGTAATGCAATTATAGAAATAGTAATGCAATTAGAGCAAGAAAACTAATCCAACAAATGCAAAATGAAACACCAAACAAGTTAGAGACTAGATCTAAACTCTAAAGACTAAGCTATAAAAGAAAACAAGTTAGAGACTAACTATCCAATAGGTTCTCCTACCGAATTAGGAGATAGGGATACCAAGTGGAAGAAACCCCAAGCTCCCTCAAGAAAAAATTCTCTTTTATTATATTACAAATTGAAGACCCTCTTTGAGAGGAGAGACTTTGGATCTATAAGAGGAAGGTTTACAAAGATGAGCCTCAATGAGCTAACACCCCTTCCTCAAATAGTTAAATTTTTTATGAAAATTATTTACAGAATTTGTGAATAAATTAAAATGAGAATTCCTCCAAAACAATTTTCTTTCCCTTAAAACAAATTTCTATTCAGCTGCAAGACGTCCAAGCAAGGAGGAATTTTCACATGAGAGGAAAGGAGAGGCCTCTCTAGGCTTGTGGCCAAGAGAAAAAGGCCCTAAAGATGGATGGCTCCCACAAAAGTTTTAGATCTGAATTCCTCAAGACTCCAATGATGCTTTTCAGAAAAGGTCAACTTGAATTTGTCCTCAATTTTTTTTTCTCAAACCCTTCAAGGATTTTTTGCTCAAGATGCAATGAGAAACCCCTTTATGCTTGTGGCTAGGGGAGATGAGCTTCAAAATGAAAACGGCTTGCCCAAATTTTTTTCAATCTTGCTTCAAGAGTGAAGACGACGTAAAAAAAAAATTCGATCTCTTTGAAACGCTAGCCGTCTAGGAGAGAGGAGAGTGTTTGATCAATCGAACAAGTGTGTAGCTTCAGAAAATTTAATTTGTCTTTGATCCTCAAGCTTCCACCTGCAAGAAAAAACTTATGAAAAATTCCTCAAGCCAAATCCTTGATCCTTTCTTCATATTTGCAAAAAATAGAGAGGGGATCCAAAAAAAATACAAGATATATACAAGAGAAATATATATGTACAACTGGGTTAGAAAATATATACAAAATGTACAGATCTACTAGCCCAAAGAGTGTGAATACAACTCTGCTCTTGGGTAGCAAAATATAAGCTCTAAAATAGCTGAATTATTCAGTGAAAGCTCATTAGAAAAGATAAATAGATCTTGAAATATAGAATTCTTTGAAGCAATGGCAAGGAAACTCCCTCCAAAATAAATTGTTTGATAAAGCCTTTGAAAGAATCAATGTGGGTTCTTCCACTTCTACTCTCTCAAGAGTTGGTTCGTCCAACCAAAAACTTACCCAACGCTTCAGAAATTTCAGATCTCTACACACTTAGAATAAACTTGTTAGACTCACAAGGAATTATATAATACAACGAAAAAGAAGGCTAGGGGTCCAACTAAAAACACACTAGCACTTCTAGAATTAGAGTAGTTCTCTAATTCAAATATCAATGGAGGATATCTATACCAGTGTTGTGAAAATCGCGATTTAATCGCGCGTTTTTGAAAAAATCGCGATTTTTTCCCCTTGGCGATTAAATCGCGATTTTTAAGGGAAAAAATCGCGGAATTTTTTTTTTTGCCGATTTTTTCGAAAAAATCGCGATTTTTTCGGTAAAAAGCGTGGGGTCGGGTGGCAGCGGGTTTTATATGAAAAAATTAGATTTTTTTTTTGCCCATTTGGACAGCGCGTGGCGGAGGAAGACCTCTGAGCTGGGAGAGAGGGTTTGGAGGGCGATTTCGCCGATTCAAAGGGTCTACGCTCACCATTTCGAGAGGAGATCGCCATTTTCACCGTAGAAACGGTATGTAGGTTGATTTTTTTTTAGTTTTCATTGTTTCAAAACAATGTTTTTCTATGTTTTTAATTTTTTTTTGTTGAAAAACTTCATATGGGCACCATTTTTTTTTTGTTTTCATTGTGTTTAAAG
>APFE031167790.1:5008-38838 GCA_000404065.3 Pinus taeda | reverse complement strand
AGACTTTCTTTTTATTGTATATGACATTATGACATGATGAGATACTGATACATTATCATATTTTTTGTTGATATTTTGAGGCTGAGTTGGGACTCAGGAGTCAGGACTTACTATTCAGGACATGATTCAATGTTATGTGTGATTTTAGCGCTAGAAATGATATTAAACATATTATATATTAGTTTTTTTATCATATTTATGTGTCAATGTATTTATTTTATGTTCTAGATGGTTTAGATATTGAAAAAATTGAAAAACAATGAAAAAAATGAATATTTTTGTTCCAAACGCTTTTTTCCCGCATTTTTCCGCTTTTTTCTCGATTTTTCCGATTTTTTCATTTTTTTCCCCGCGCCGATTAAATCCCGCTCGCGATTTTAACAACATTGATCTATACATCAACAGATCCACAACATGGCAAGTGAACTAACAAAAATTAATTAAAACCAGTAGAGCATTAAGAACAAATTCTGAAAGATATTACGATAGTTATAGAAGAATAACAACAAAAAATTTGCCCCCAAAGTCTTTTCTTTATTATCCAAAACAATTCTAGTACAAATTCTGCAAAGCTTCCTCTAGCCAAGAGTTCGATTACAAGTCATGAGATGATACAATGAGGAGCTTAGAGCTTCCTTAAATAGAAAAATGAGAGAGAGACTCCCCCTCCAAGTGAAACTCGCTAGATCCAAGGAGGCAACGGCGAGATCCAGGCCAAAAAAAAATTCGTTTCCTTGATGAGATGCGTAGATCTCTAGGAGAGAGAGAGAGACTTTTGCCTTGAGGGAGGAGTTGGATTGACTCAAACTTTGATCTCATAGTGGCTTGGACCACTAAAATATTTTTCTTCATTTTTCTCCTCAAGAATCTCTCTTTCAAAATAACAATCCTGGACCATTCTTTTAAAAATTCGATTTTGCTGTTTCATTGGCTTCTTTTCTGGACCATCGAATTTTCCCTAGACAAATTCTTCTTGGTAAATGGAGATCCCACAAATTTTTGAATTGACTTTAATATTTGGGAATTTCCATCTTTTTTTTTATCATTTTCACTTGGAGAGAATTTTTATTTTTCTCTCGTTTTATTTTATATCGCTGATTATTTTCCATAACATAAAACAAGAGAAAAAAAACCAAGAAGCTAAGTAACCCACCCATGGTTACAAGCCAACCATGATAGCTTAAAAATATCAATTTATCTCTCTCTAGCCCACACAAGGCTATCGACATGCATGCATGGAGGCCTAGAGAGGTAGCGTTGAGGCCTCTTGTGCTAGAAATGTTAGGGAGGGCCTCAAAAATCATGATGAAGAGGGAACCAAATTTTGGGCTTGGGGCTCCAAAATGGGTCTCATGGGTATCCAAGTGGCTCAAAATCAAGTCGATGCTCCACAATGAGGGCTCAAAGGATGACACATGCCCTCCTATGTCTTCCTAGGAAAGACATAACCTCCTCTAGGCCTTCGATCAACTACCAAGTGTCAGGTGCAATGTGTAGCCAGTTGGGGCATCCTGGTCCAAGTGCATCATCATCACGAATAAATGGGGAAACGAACAACGAATTATGGTGCTGAAGAAGCCCATGGTGTGGAAATCAATGCTCTGCATGAATGGAGGCCCATGGCTCTCAACGCTCACCCTACAAATGGCATCATGATCCTCTGGAGGGCTTGGATCCCATATAGGGAGGCCAAGTCCAAGATGAAAACCCACCTGTAATCTTGTATAAGAACTAATGCGTCTCCTCACCTTTAAATACAATAATTCATTAGTGCAATTGAGTGAATAAGCTTGTTAATAAAAGGCAGAAGTGAGACTTCATAGTGGGTTTCCCTTCCAAATTTGGGGCTTTGAGCATGTAATGGTGTTACCTCCCTCGGTAGGATTGGCTAATAAATTGCCCTATTAGGTGTTCCCAACCTTTAAAGGGAAGGACATGTTTAAGGTACATCCTTCAAGAGGTAGGTGGCATGTGGATAATGATGAGGTGAATGAGGACATAGGGGTCTCAAGGCCAAATGACATGGGCTCAAGGATGGTAATGATGAGTGATGTCCACATACTTGTGTGTATGAATGCAAGAGGGAGCAATCGTGGTACATGAGTTTTGTCAATCTTTGTTTTTCCACCCTTCTTCATTTGCGTTTTTCCTTTTATTGATTTTTCCTTTGTTTTACTGCTTGGGGCTCTACTGGATGAAAGCATGCGGTGTATGATATAGTAGTGATTATCCACTTATGGTGGGGCAGTTCGTTGCTCACCAGGGGTTGGGACATGCATGGGTTTCTTAATGATGCAGGGGACACTCATAGGGGCACTAAGAACTAGGGTGATGGCTATAATGATAAGGGGTAGAGCTCATGTTTGGCTTTTTCCCTCATGCTAATTTTATTGTCCCGACCATCTTTTGAATTTTGTGGTATTATTTCCTTTTGTATGTGGCCATTTATGCTTTTATTGCTTTTTTTTAGCTGCATCAACCTTCAGGGCACCGTTCCAGGCTCGACCCAAACATGTGGACAAGGGGAGGGGGAACCAGAGCATTGTGGACCCAACGGTCATGTGGAATTTGTTACCCACCACTTGCGGGTGATTCCCATAGGAGTAATTTTTCTCCTACATTGTCTTCAGCCGACAGCCAACAACCCCTTGCAACCACCAGATAACTCGATGTATCATCATCTCTGCCACCTAAGCTAGCCATTATGCACCCTCGCCCATCTGTCATGATTGTATGTTTGAAGGTGGGGGAGTAATTTTTCTCCTACATTGTCTTCAGCCAATAGCCAACAACCCCTTGCAACCACCAGATAACTCCATGTATCATCATCTTTGCCACCTAAGCTAGCCATTATCCACCCTCGCCCATCTTTCATGATTGCATGTTTGAAGGTGGGCCTTCCAACCCTAAAGGCATGACTTGTTGAAAAATGTAACTAGTGTTGGTCTTCATAATTGTATTTGAGTCATGATGTAATGTATTTGTCAAAAGAAAGAAAAATAAATTTTATTATAAAAGAAATTGACTTATTAAAGCATGGGTTTTGTTGAGAAATAGCAACAAGAAATTCCAGTTTAATTTGTCCTTGAATTAAACTGTAAATTAATTTCGAATTCTATTCTCATAGCAACTTAAAATAGTTAAATTAAGTTTATTAAACTTACTTAACTTAGGAAATTCGAGTTGGAAGTCATGTATATGTTCTCCCTACTTTGTAGGAGTCTAGTGTGAGTTAATTGTGAGCTGTAAAATAGAAGACTCAGTGTTATGAATAAGTTCAGTGAAATTAGTTCTCAAATTGATTGAGAGAACTAATACTAAGTTAACAGTCAGTGGTGACATTAATGAACTCCACTAGTGCTACTCTAGTTAACTGAATATTTACTCATCAGAAACTCATGCATGTTGATTTTGAGAAAGACCCAGTTGAGACTAGAGTGCAGTGACAATGTACTTTTGTTTTAGATTTTTCTGAGTTACACTGATAGTGCATGTGATCAGGAACTAATCCTTAAGGGATTGCGCTATTTTTAGAGTCTTTATTTCCCTTTAAATACAAGCTACCCTTCATAGGAATTACACATTGTAATAGAGACTTGGAGAGCTTGTGAAGAGGCTAAGCTTTGGCCTTAAGCTTGCTTATGAGTTGGAGATTGAATTTGTTGAGTGCTAGGATTATTCTAGAGAGAACAAGCATTGTAATTCCATCTTGATTTTTCGGATTAATACAAAATAGATAGTGGGGTTTTGAGTTTTGGCTTTCCCCAAATTTTTATCGTGTTATGTGCCTTTGATTATCTTCCTCTATTGATTATTGTTTGCTCGATGGTTATGGGCTTCCACTGTAAAGAGGGTAGATTCTTGTCTCTTGATGTAGCAATTTGCATTAGCTTATGAATCTACAAGATTTTTTACATGGTATCAGAACAAGATTGTTTTCTGAGCCGAGAGTTTGCAGAGCAGATTTGAGAATTTCTATGCAAAATTTTCAGAAACAATTTGCAGATCTCGATTCCTTGGTAAAAGATACCCAAATTTAAAAAAAATCGACTAAATCAGAGTTCGGATTAGAGAGATATCGCTGATTTAAAATCAGCTCTCTAGAGGAGATTTCGAAATTTTGAGTTTCTGGGTTACAGGTGAAAGTCGAATTTGCATACATACTTCGGGATCGACAGATGGTCTTCCATGGGTTGAGGCTTGAGTATGCCTTGGAAGGCAGCTCGATTTTCATAACCTGGAGGGACAGGATGGACGCTGTGCTAGAGGACAATGGCTTGAAGGAATTTGTTGAACAAGCAATTCCTAAGCTAGTAGCTACTGATGCACAGAACTTGGCCGAGTGGAAGAAGTGTGTGGCGAAGGCAAGGCGGATATTCCTTGAGGGAGTTCGAGATTATATTGTCTCGAGTCTGCATGGAAAGGAAACCTCGTATGCTATGTGGAAAACATTGACAAACTTGTATCAAGATATCAGTGATCAAAGGAAGTTGGCACTGAAGGACAAACTTTGTAAAATCAAGATGGAGAAAGGCGAGACGATTCCAAAGTACTCTACCAAGCTCACTCAATGTCGGGATGAACTTGGAAGTGTTGGAACCACGGTGGCCAAGGAGGATATGGCGAGCCTGTTGGCATTATGAAATAGGTGTTGTCCTTGATGGAAACTTGCTAAGATAGCAGATCACAAGTTCAGGCAGGTTCCGCAAGTGCGCCGATCAAAAGGTGTGGACTTCGGCAGGTTCCGCAGGTGCGCCGTTCACAAGCTGCGGGCATGTTCGCAGGTGTTCCGAACAAAAGGTGCGAACCTAAAGTGCACGGACTTTCATGCAAAGAAAAACGTGCTCACAGGGGAAATCTTATGGTTGGTCCATGGTATTAGTCCGACAGTTTTTGATCCTATGGTTTTGGTCCATGGTTTTTGCATCTAAAGTATTGAGCGCAGGTTTTGGGTCCCTAGTATTGTTTCTCAATGGTTTTGGACCATGGTTTGAGTAAGGCCTAGACTATAAAAAGGAAAGGAGATCATTTGGCTGAGTACAGATGTATTGAATATCTTAAGAGCAAGATCTGAAATAAGGGTGATCAGTTGGTGATAGATAGCTGGACCTAGGAGAAACCTGAGTATTACAAGATGGATCTACTGATGGGTCGAGATCTCTTTGGCGCGTGATCAGATCTGTAAATATGATAGTTTGAGGTATAGTTGAAGACTGATAAATTGACTATACCCGGAGGTCCGTAGGCCTAACACGGGTGCCGGTGCAGAGGTGCGCAGGTCAGAGACGGGAGCAGGTGCGGAGGTGTGCAGGTCCGACACGGGTGCAGGTGCGAAGGTGCGCAGGCCAGAGACGGGAACAGGTGCGGAGGTGCGCAGGCTCGACTCAACGGAAGTGCGGATATCCGCAGATTTCTATTGGTGAAGTTGCAGACTTTTCTCGAAATATAGTTTAGCTGCTTTTGTGTTCCGGGTTCTGAATTGGTGTAAGGTTGCTGTGTGTTAAGAAGTTATTGATTCAGTATTTGTACAAGGAAGTTGGTTGATTGTAGATCTATTGAATTATTGATATTCATGGATCCAGTATGAAAATGTATGAAACGTGGTCCCTGGAAGATTGTAGAGTTCAGTAGGCTGGCGCCTACGTACTTGTAAATGGATCGGCTAGTACAAGAGCTAGGAGGGTTGTAGCTCTCTGCAGGTTGTAGCCTGCATACTGGTAAAGGACTGCACCAGTACAAAATCATTGTAAAAAGAAGTTTCTAATTGAAAGAAGATAGAGACATATTGCAGCAGGTGGTTTTCACCCACATTGGGTTTCCACCTTATATCATGGTGTTCATGTGTGCTCTTGATGTGTGATGATCTGTTCTATTTTACTGCTCTGTTAATATAATGATGTTCTAAGGCACTCATTGAAGATCAACTAACTGAATCATATATACTCTTGTTGCAACGTATATGAATCTTAATATGGAAACGGAAAAGTTATATTGATTTGATAACACTGATTCACCCCCCCACTCTCAGTATTATTTCCAACAATTGGTATCATAGCAGGTCCTTTAAAAGAAGCTTGATCACTTGAAGGAAAGATCTATCAGAATGGCTAATCAAGAAAGAGAGGCATCCATCAGGCCACCAATCTTTGACGGGAGCAACTTTACCCACTGGAAGATAAGAACCACAACATATCTACAATCGCTTGGAACGGATGTTCAGGGAATCGTGGAAGGAGGATACACATATCTATCAACAATTCCTACAGATACAACAGAGAGAAAGCAATATGAACTCAATGCCAAAGCTGTTACTGTCTTATTGGGAAGTTTGTCACAATTAGAATTCATGAAGGTCATGCATTTCAAATTAGCCAAAGAAATACGGGACAAAATCATTCCAAGCTACGAAGGAGATGAACAGGTAAAACGAGCAAAGCTTCAAACTCAGAATACGGTATGAAAATCTTAAAATGCATAGTAATGAAAGCATAGCTAATTATTTCTTGCGTATAGATGAGATTGTCAATTGTATGAGGAATTTGGGTGAAGAATTTAAGGAAGTTGTCTTAGTTGAAAAGGTTTTAAGATCCCTGTCTGCTAAATTTGATTCCAAAATGTCTGCCATAGAAGAAAAGGAGGATCTGCAGAAAATCACTATGACGCAGCTTCACGGATTCTTAACTACTTATGAGATGAGAAAAGAAGGACCATCAGATATGAGAGAAGCCGCTTTTGAAGTATCAGCAAATGAATCAGGATACATCTCAGAAGGAGAAGACGACTTAAATTTTGTCAAAAATCTTGAACGGGGAACTGGAAGGTTCAAAGATAAGCTACCTTTCAAATGTTTTTCATGTGGTAGAGTTGGTCACTACGCTGCTAGATGCCCTCATAACAAAGGAAAGATGTTTGAAGATGGTAATAGAAGCTATTATACTCATGTTAAAAGTAATGATTCATTCAATAGTGGTGAAGACATTAGAAGTCTCATGGCATATGAAAATAAGGATGTGGAAGTTACCAGATTAAATGAACAATTGGAGTCAGTAACCAGAGTAAGGGAGCAATTGCATGATGTAGTAAAATATTAGAGCATAACAATTCAGAGACTTGAATCGAAAATCCTCTCTCTAAAAGAAGATCTTGAAGAATCAAAGAAGCAGAATACAGAAGCTCTTAAAAGACAAGAACATGAAGTGATCGAATTAAGGCAACAAGTGGAAGAAGGAAGAAAAGCGGAAGAAAGCATAAGGAAGCAGTATCTCAAAAAGGAAGAACAACATCAAGTTGAGGTAAATATTTTAAAAGGTAAATTAGAAGAAAAGGTTAAACTGTTACGATTTCAAGATAGTACTAAGATTTTGGATGACATTCTTGGTAGTCAAAGATCCCCTACTATCAAAACTGGTCTTGACTTTTATGAATCTGTTGAAGGTGAATCTAGCTCACAAGGTGAGGCAAGGAACTCCAATGAGAATTCTGAAATGCTCAACAAGGAACAACCAAAGAAAGAAATTCCTCAAAGAAAATCCTTTACTCCTAACTATGGAAGTGATAAACGACTATTTCCTCCATTGAATAATATTGAATGTTATGTATGTCATAATCTTGGACATGTTGTAGCCAGATGCAGAAGTAGAATGATTCAAGACAGTCACACAAGATCATTGCATTCCAGGTACTTTAAAAGATATTGTTTTGCTTGCAATATGTTTGGTCACAAAGCAGTTGATTGCAATAGAAGGAACACGAAACATGTAAGATGTTATGCATGCAACAAGTTTGGACATAAAGCAAGAGAATGCAGGAGCAAAATTCAAAACCAAGAGGATTGTACATCATCACAATTCCAGGTATTGAAGAAGACTGAAAGGTGTGACATAACTCAGTCAGCTGATGTAACTAACACAGGGGAAACTGAAAGTGTAGACCTTCAGTATTCCATCTTGCATCCACTGATATAATGAAGATAAGTCGCATATATACGCGATATAGAGGCTACAGAGTCGCGTATATGAAGCTCAGAAGAAAAAGGCAGCAAAACAGGCTCAGGAAATGGTTCGGTCGTGGTATATGATGGTTGGAACAGGCTCAGGGGGAGCATAGACTTCAAATAATGCATTGTTGGCATTATGGTTAGAAGTTTTGGGGGAGCATAGACATATTGGTACACCTTGGCATATTCAAAGGGGGAGCTCATTCAAAGATTTCAGCATGTACTCAGGGGGAGCATGGATAGCAGACTGTATATCAAGAAGAGAATATCTTGGTCCGCCCTTTGCCCTTGATGTCAAAGGGGGAGAGTGACTTGGTGTGGTGGTTGCCATCAAGTCCAAAGGGGAAGATTGTTGGCATTATGAAATAGGTGTTGTCCTTGATGGAAACTTGCTAAGATAGCAGATCACAAGTTTAGGCAGGTTTCGCAAGTGCGACGATCTAAAGGTGCGGACTTCGGTAGGTTCAGCAGGTGCGCCGTTCACAAGCTGCGGGCATATTCGCAGGTGTTCTGAACAAAAGGTGCGAACCTAAAGTGCACGGACTTTCATGCAGAGAAAAATGCGCTCATGGGGGAAATCTTATGGTTGGTCCATGGTATTAGTCCGACAGTTTTTGATCCTATGGTTTTGGTCCATGGTTTTTGCATCTAAAGTATTGAGCCCAGGTTTTGGGTCCCTAGTATTGTTTCTCAATGGTTTTGGACCATGGTTTGAGTAAGGCCTAGACTATAAAAAGGAAAGGAGATCATTTGGCTGAGTATAGATGTATTGAATATCTTAAGAGTAAGATCTGAAATACGGGTGATTGGTTGGTGAGAGATAGCTGGACCTAGGAGAAACCTGAGTATTACAAGACGGATCTATTGATGGGTTGAGATCTCTTTGGCACATGATCAGATCTGTAAATCTGATAGTTTGAGGTATAGTTGAAGACTGATAAATTGACTATACCCGGAGGTCTGCAGGCTTGACACGGGTGCAGGTGCGTAGGTCAGAGACGGAAGCAGGTGCGGAGGTGCGCAGGCCTGACATGGGTGCAGGTGCGGAGGTGCGCAGGCCAGAGACGAGAACAGGTGCGGAGGTGCGCAGGCCAGAGACGGGAACAGGTGCGGAGGTGCGCAGACTCGACACAGCGGAAGTGCGGATATCCGCAGATTTCTATTGGTGAAGTTGCAGACTTTTCTTGAAATATAGTTTAGTTGCTTTTGTGTTCCGGGTTCTGAATTGGTGTCAGGTTGCTGTGTGTTAAGAAGTTATTGATTCATTATTTGTATAAGGAAGTTGGTTGATTGTAGATCTATTTAATGATTGATATTCATGGATCCAGTATGAAAATGTATGAAACGTGGTCCCTGGAAGATTGTAGAGTTCAGTAGGCCGGCAATTACGTACTAGTAAATAGATTGGCTAGTACAAGAGCTAAGAGGGTTGTAGCTCTCTGCAAGTTGCAGACTGCGTACTGGTAAAGGACTGCACCAGTACAAAATCATTGTAAAAAGAAGTTTCTAATTGAAAGAAGATAGAGACATATTGCAGCAGGTGATTTTCACCCACATTGGGTTTCCACCTTATATCATGGTGTTCATGTGTGCTCTTGATGTGTGATGATCTGTTCTATTTTACTGCTCTGTTAATATAATGATGTTCTAAGGCACTCATTGAAGATCAACTAACTGAATCATATATACATTTGTTGCAACGTATATGAATCTTAATATGGAAATGGAAAAGTTATATTGATTTGATAATACTGATTCACCCCCCCCCTCTCAGTATTATTTCCAACAGAGCCTTGCTCTTCTTGGACTCCCAAAGAGTTGGCATAGTTATCAGGACTCTGTTAATGGTTGGGAGACGCTGCCAGATTGGGAACGACTACGGTCGGATTTGATGCAGGATGAGATCAGGAGGATCACCAGGGATGGCTCTTCATCAAAGACTGATGATGAAGAGTACTATGCCTTAGCGATTAAGGCGAGGAAGGGGAAAGGTAAAATTTCTCATTCCAAATCATATTCTTATCATGGAGGTAAGAAGAAGGACATGACGAAAGTTAAATGCTTTCATTGTCACAAGATGGGTCACTTTGCTACAAATTGTCCGTTAAAGAACTCCATGGAGAAGTCCTTAGGAGGAGCGACGGGTGAGGCTTTGGCCTCCCAATTCGAATTGGACTTTTCCCTCATTGTATGCATGGTGTCTTCAATGATGGGAAGTGTTTGGCACTTAGACAGTGGAGCTTCTTTCCACATGACTGGCGAGAAAGAGTTATTCAATGAATTGGAGGAGAAAGATCTCAAGATGCATATCGAGATGGGTGATGACGACAAGTATAGTGTTACTGGTGTGGGCAATATTACTTTTCAGAGGGAGCATGCGCCTCCACTCACCTTGAAGAATGTTATGCATGTACCCAGATTGACGAAGAACTTGGTATCCGTTGCCATGCTTGAGGATAGAGGCTATGATGTGATCTTTTCAAAAGGAAAGTCGTTCCTTCGACACAAAGCCACGGGTCAAGTAAAGAAGATAGGGATTCGAGTTCAGAATCTCTATAAGATAGAAGTAGATGATTGCGCTGCTTTGAGTTCAAAAGCGAAAAAGATGTTGAGCCGAGACGTCTGTGAGTTGCGGCACAAGCGATTGGGCCACTTGCATCATGGGGCTTTGAAGATATTGCAATAAATCTCTATTGGTTTTCCCAAAGGTACGCTTGAGCAAGTTGATACATGCAATGGTTGTACTTTGGGAAAATACACCAACTTTTCCTTTGGAGACAGAGACAGTCGAGCAGAGTCTATTATGGTGAGAGTCCATTCAGATCTGTGTGGACCATTCTCAACAGCATCCACGACCAAACATAGGTATTATGTTATATTTGTTGATGACTATTTTCGTAAATGTTGGGCATTTTTTATGCAGAAAAAAGGATCAAACTTTCACAAAGTTTTGTGAGTTCAAAGCATTGGTAGAGAAAGAGTCTGGCAAGAAGGTTAAAGCTCTACGGAGTGATAACGGTGGTGAGTATGTCTCCAATGGGTTTAAGAACTTCTATGCAGCAGAAGGGATTAAACGAGAGTTGATGACACCCCATAGACCTCAACAAAATGGGATTGCCGAGAGGAAGAACAGGAGCATAGTAGGGGCAATAAGGGCGATGTTGCATGATCAGGGCCTACCACTACACTTGTGGACCGAGGCATGCAACACAACAATTTATGTTCAGAACTGTAGCCCACATCGGATATTTGAGATGAAGACACCAGAGGAGGCTTATTCCGGTAAGAGGCCAAATGTTGGTCACTTCAGGATTTTTGGGTCATTGGTTTATTGCCATGTGACCAAAGATGCACGAAAGAAGCTTGAGCCAATAGCAGAGTTGGGGATCTTTGTGGGGTACACTGATACACCCCACAACTATCGGGTGTACATGTTGACCAGTCAGATGATAATGGTTCGCAGGGATATCAGGTTTGATGAGGAGAATGCCTTGTGAGCATCCCTTGAGAGGGAGCTTGAGCTACATACAGATGAGGAGCTTTTAGCTCCTAAGGTTGAGGGGCCTCAGATTGATGTGGAGAAGCCACATGCAGAGGTTCAGAGAGTGGAGACATCCACTCAGGTAGAGTCTTCCAAAAAGGGGAGAAAGCGCACTAGAGAGGCTGATAGATTGTTGGATGATGCACGGGAGAATGTGGGAGCACCCTATTCTCAGCACAGACAGAGGAGGTCACCAGAGAGGTACATTGGATACATGGCACTTATGGGTGCATGTGTTGTGATAGAGCCATCTTCTTTTCAGGAAGCAGTGCAACAACCGGTTTGGGTTGATGCAATGGTGGAGGAGTTTGAAACAGTGTTTGGGATGTGGTCCCGAGACTGGAGGACAAGTCAGTTGTGAGCTCCAGTTGGCTTTACAAGAGAAAGCAAGCTGCAAATGGTAGTGTGAAGAAGCATAAGGCCAGATTTGTGGCCTGTGGCTTTTCACAGGTAGAGGTGATTGACTATGATGAGACCTTTACTCCTGTTGCAAGGTACTCGTCAATCAAATCTATTTTGGCACTATCAGCATAGGTGGGTTGGAAGATCCATCAGATGGATGTGAAGACTGCCTTCCTCAATGGCATGATTGAGGAAGAGGCGTACATAGAGCAGCTCGAAGGTTTTGAAACCTTCGACCGTGAGTCACGTGTGTGCCGACTCAAGAGAACGTTGTATGGGCTGAAGCAGGCACCCCATGCTTGGTACAACATGATAGATAGCTACTTCACTGGGTTGGGATTCATGAAGAGTGAAGCAGATGCAGACCTATATCACATAGTGGGTAAGGTTAGTTGTTGGTCATTGCACTTTATGTAGATGATCTCATACTGACAAGTGATGAGAAGCTCATCAAATCTTGCAAGGAGGTCCTTGCAAGAAAGTTTGAGATGAAGGACATGGGGCTCATGCATTACTTTCTTGGCATGGAGGTACGGCAAGGAGATTGGGAGTTGTTTGTATCTGAGGGCAAGTATACCAACGAGATACTCAGGAGATTCCACATGGAGAGCAGTAAACCCATGGAGACTCCTCTAGCTGGTAATTGGAGGAAGGAGGATACTACTCCAGGGGAAGTAGTGGAAGCTACTGTTTACAGGCAACTTGTGGGTTCACTCATGTACTTGGTGAACACACGACCGGATATGTGCTATGCAGTTAACCAGCTTAATCAAGCAATGGTTAGGCCTACCAAGCTGTATTGGAAGGCGACAAAGCATGTATTGAGATATCTCAGAGGCACTAGTCAGTTTGGGTTATGGTACAGACGGACAGAGGGAGTGAAGCTTCAAGGCTTCACCGATGCAGAATGGGCAGGGAGTCCATCCGATAGGAAGAGCACATCACGAGGGATCTTTGGTATTGGGTCAGCGACAGTTTCTTGGTACAACAGGAAACAAGGATCGGTTGCATGTAGTTTGACAGAGGCATAGTACATGGCTGCAAGTCAAACAACTTGTGAGGCTATCTAGATGAGGAAGATCCTGGTTGGTTTATTTGGTGAACAAATGGATCCGATAATGATTTATTGTGATAACCAGAGTTGTATTAAACTCTCTGAAAATCCAGTCTTTCATGATCGATCCAAGCATATTGATATCCGGTATCATCATCTCAAAGATTGTGTATTGAGGCGGATCATGTTGTTAGATTACATTCCCACAGAGCAGCAAGATGCTGGCATCTTGACAAAGGCATTGTCAAGATGTAAATTTGAGTGTCATAGAGACAGGATCGGAGTAGTTGATAATCCCTTTCTTGTTGAGTCATTGGGAGTGTTGAGAAATGGCAACAAGAAATTCCAGTGTAATTTGTCCTTGGATTAAATTCGAATTCTTTTCTCGTAGCAACTTAAAATAGTTAAATTAAGTTTATTAAATTTACTTAACTTAGGAAATTCAACTTGGAAGTCTTTTGGAAGTCATGTATATGTTCTCCCTACTTTGTAGGAGTCCAGTGTGAGTTAATTGTGAGTTGTAAAATAGAAGACTTAGTTTCATGGGTCAGTTCATTTAAATTAGTTCTCAAATTGATTGAGAGAACTAATACTGAGTTAACAGTGAGAGGTGACACTAATGAACTCCACCAGTGCTACTCTAGTTAACTGAATATTTACTCATCAGAAACTCATGCATGTTGATTATGAGAAAGACCCAGTTGAGACTAGAGTGTAGGAACAATGTACTATTTATTTTAGATTTTTCTGAGTTACACTAATAGTGCATGCAATCAGGAACTAATCCTTGAGGGACTGTGCTATTTTTAGAGTCTTTATTTCCATTTAAATACAAACTATCCTTCATAGGAATTACACATTGGAATAGATACTTGGAGAGCTTGTAAAGAGGCTAAGCTTTGGCCTTGAGCTTGCTTATGAGTTGGAGATTGAATTTGCTGAGTGTTAGGATTGTTCTAGAGAGAACAAGCATTGTAGTTTCATCTTGATTCCATATTAATACAAAACAGATAGTGGGGTTTTGAGCCGTGGCTTTCGCTAAATATTTATTGTGTTATGTGCCTTTGATTCTCTTCCTCTATTGATTATTGTTTGTTCGATGTTTATGGGCTTCCGCTGTAAAGAGTAGAAGTAGATTATTGTCTCTTGCTTTAGCAAATTGCATTAGCTTGTGAATCTACAAGTTTCATGCTTAGGTCAATGATTTTTAGGTCAAAGCCTCCATTGCAGGCTTCTAGGATTTGTGTCAAGAGTCCTTGTGTTTGTCATCATGTAATAAACCCTTATTGGGGTTTTTGAGTCAAGAAATAAATTTATTCTAGTGTAAAATAAGTCTTTTACGTCGCCTCCACCAAGTCTTCCTCAAAGAAGGACAAGTCGACCTCATTAAGGGAATTCAACCTCACAGATTCACACTATATAAAGGCAGTAACTCGACCTCATTTGGAGTACACTCACACAAGTTCGATCTGCAGTAGTTGGAAGCAATAAAAGGATGTGAAATTCAAGGAAGGAGGGAAACCTAGCGAAAGAGAAGGAAGTCTTTGTCAAGCAAGAGAAGTCGGATTTTCTCTCTCTTTGTCTCACACGTGCGAAGGAGCCGAAATTGTAGAAAGACCAAAATTGTAGTATTGAAGCTGGGCCGAAATTCTAGAGTCGTTGGGTCAAATTCTGGAGTAGCTGGGACAAAAATATGGGGTAGCTAGGCCGAAATTATGGACTGTTGGTGGGTTGAAGCTGCTAGACAAGAGGAGACTACTGAAGTTTGCAGAATCATCTTGGGAGACTGACTTGGTGGAGGAAGAAGGTCTTTTGGTTAGGTCTAAGGTCTTGTTCTATCTCAATTTGATTAGTGGAAGAGTTTGACTGGGTTTTCCCCTAGAGAGGGGTTTTAGCCCTAGTTGAGTGCCTACAACTGGTGTCATTGATCTTCATGTTTTGATTTGATGATTGCTTGATAATAGGAAGATAAAAGAAGAATATAAAGAAAGTTAATAAGACTACAAGAATAACACAAGTAATTATCAACATAAGAAAATATTTCTGCCTTTCTGATTTTCTAACATGGCTTTCATTATGTCATTGGGTATTTTTGCTTACTTATCATGGACACTTCTAAGTATGGATTACTGGGAGGATTCTATGGAAAAAATGGGCTTGGTTTGTATTCTTGTCCCCTTGTCCAACTTGGTGGTTAACCTTGCATCCTAGTCCTATGGGATCTCCTCTATTGTCTACTAGCGTTAGGAGTGGAACCACATGGGAAACCCTGATTTTAGTTGCGTGGTCCCGCTTCCCGACATCACATACATCACTCCCCTTCGCTCATTATAACCCCTTTTCACATATTTCCCATTCGGGTCCACATTTGTCCATTGGTTCCACAAGGGGTTAGCCTCCCCTTCCCCTTGTCCACACTTTGGGTCGGGCCTGGAACGATGTCCCGGAGGTTGATGCAGCTAAAAAGAAAGTCAAAAGCATAATTTCGCCACTTACAACAGGAAATGTACCATAAAATGCAAAAGATGGCTGGGACAAAAATTTAGCACGTGGGAAAAAGCCAAGCATGAGCTCTGCCCCTTATCATGGCCATCACTTTGGTTCCTAGGGGCCCTATGTGAGTCCCCTGCATCATTAGGGAACCAATGATTTTCCCGACCCCTTGTTGATCTAGATTGTCATTGATGTCAATATGGCAATATTCTGGGATATTAGATGATGATATGAAGCAAAGGAGAAGCAGAGTAGATCCGTGAAGTAACAGTGGCAAGAAGCCAAGGAGAAAGCCATCAGGGAAGCCATTGGAAGACAAGAACAAGAGCTATCAAAGAAGAGCTATTAGAAGAGTTTATCAAAAGCCATCAAAGAGTCGCCATCGGAAATCACAGAGAAGCCACAGGAAAGCCAAGCCAAGAGTAAGAGTCTGTTACAATATGTTTTTATTGAAATATCGCAAGTACCAAATATAATAGCCATATCGGAGATATCGCATGAAATATCGAAGTAATATTGGAGGAGTTAACATATCAGAGAAGTTAACATAATCAGCGGAGTTAACATATCGGAGGAGTTAAGATTTCATAGGAGTTAAGGAACATCCGAATATTAAACCATGGAAACTCTTTAAAGTTCACAACGCATGTAATAAAACCTTTTTAACAAAAGTCCACAACGCATTGGAGTTAATATATCGATGGATTCATTGGCAACTTTATTATGCATTACCACTCGAATTCCACGATTGTGACATGAGTATTGTGGACCTGATAGTTCCATCACAATACGCCCTAATCAATATTGCATCTACCATACCAAAACCTTCGTGTCGCAAGTTATATAGGCTTGTCACTTAAAAGCCTCCGATTGCGATAGTAACGCGGGCCCGACTGTTCCAATAGAACACGCTCTAATGTAATATCACGTCTGCCTCGTCGAAAGTCATGTACTGCAAGTCTTAAAAGGGATGTCACTTAAAACTGCCGATTGTGATATTATTGCAGACCGCTGATTGCGATAAAGTTGTGGACCCGATGGATTTATTAACAACTGTTTAATATCACATCGCACTCGCTCCGTCGGAAATATGGGCATCATCTATGTTATATCATGAAGCCAAAAGGGTTGCGATTGTGGGATTTTCATGAAGTTGCGATTGCGCAATTTAAGTAGTGATGTGGCATGTGGGACCGCGAAACATCTATTATAATATGAATGTTTGTAAATAAACAGGTTATGATATATTTGTAATATGTGATCACATACACAAGTCAGCCTCTCATCCAATGAACATGTCTTTTGGGTATTGGTGAGATTCATATATATATAAGTTAAACACTCCACCTCGAGAATTATTGAGCTCGGGCATCTATCACTGAGACGAAGGAAAGTTCACAAGTCATGAACGTGAAGGAACAAAAGAAAGAAAAGCCGAAGGTTGAGCGAGTGAAAGAGGAAGCTGAAGATTTAGCGAGCATAGAAGGAGGCCGAAGGTCCAGCAGAAGAAGAAGGAAACCAAAGGTCGAGCATTCTGTTGATTGGGTTATTCATTGAAAGGATCGGACCTAGAATGAATCCGTAGAAGTGTTGAAATTTGGTACCGGAGGACAGGTGGTTCCCTTAGGCTTTGATCTTTGGCCTAGGGAAAAGTGTCCAAAAGATTTTAATTTTTCTCCTAAAGTGGCTTTATAATTTTTATAAAGTTAAAATCTAATTTAAAAGTGACTTTAAGTGATAAAGTTACTAAGTCTAATTTTAAAGTGACTTTTATAAAGTCAATGAAAATTAGAAAGGAAAAGTGACTTTGGAAATAAATGACTAAGTGGGTCTTTATTAAAGTGGGTGAATTAAAAAATAGAAAGTGAGATTTAAATGTGCATTTAATCTCAGCCATTGATCTAAATCTATTTTCAGCCATTGGATTTAGAGATCACCCAAAAGTCACTTGGATCACCCAAAAGTCACTTGGAGTTATATTAAGGGAGGAAAAGGAGGAAAAGATCACATTCGATTCAATTCTCTCATGAACAAATTGAGAGAAGGAGAGCAAGAGAGCAAGGGATATTTCTGGACAGTGAGCTGCGGAGTATCAGCAGCGGAGTTTCAGCAGCGGAGTAACAACAGTGAAGTTTCAGCAGGACAGTTTTTCAGCAAGGCTGAGATAAGTTGTAAAAGTTTTCTTGTTGATTTTTGCTGAATATTTCTTTTACTGTAAAAAGACATTTTTCAGAAATAAAGAAGAGCTCTCAAACTGGTTTTCCACAAGAGTTGTAGGGGGTTTTTCCAGGGTCACGTTGACCAAAAATATCAGTGTTTTAATGTGTTTTAATGGCTGTTTATTACTGCTGATTTTTATTTCTGCAATTCCCAGCATTCTGTAAATTTTCTAGAATTTGTGTTTTCAGCAAAATTTATTTTTTCCAGCTTGTTGAATGTATGGTTATGGGAAAGGGCATTTAACTACATGGGAGAAATAAGGAGAAACTGAAAACCGGGGTGGGATAACAGAAATTTTAACACCATGGATGTTGATATTCCTTAAATAGTGGTTCCAGAGGGAGAGGATCACCTGTCATTGAAGATACATAATCCTTGACTTATGATGTTTTACTCTTGCTTAGACTTATGGATCTAATTATTTCTTTTATCATTTCTTATACTTCCTACATGTAAATTTGAGTATATGGATGTATCTATCCTCCTTCATGGTATATAAATCCCTCTTAACGGGCATTTGATATGCAAGAAAGAAAACATAGATCTGAAAAGAGGTAAAGAGGAACTTTATGAAAAGGTGACAAGCACTACAAGCTACCTAAGAGAAGGTGCACATGTATTTGAAGACTAAAAGGTATCGAAGGTATATTTCTTCAATGCTATGTTGCAGCTACAACATTGGATGACTAGGTAAGTCCTAAGGTATGATGATAATGTCTCTTTATTTAATGGCTTATACATGTATATGAAAGTGTCTAGGATCGATGTATCCTCCAATGAAATGTTACTACTAGTTTTGAATTCTATGAGGCTATCTAATATTAATACATTGATAGACTTGATGTTTTTCTAAGATCTATGATCTATCGTTTGACATATTGATTCTATAAAGAAGGCTAGAACCTTGACTCCAGTAAATGATATTCATGATACTTGTCATGATGGATTTCATATAGAAGGATGATTCATTAAATCCTATACATGATTGAAACTCTTGCTGTTTTGATAAATCTTTATTGAATGACCTAACCTGATTTCATTCATCATGAAGAGCATGGCAACCTTTATGTAGGAAGTATAAGTGTAACATTGATAATTAGATATCTTACTAACTATGGGTGTGGTTAAACATAATATCCTAATGATGAAGTGGCTTAATAGAATAATGACTTATGTGGGTATTCAAATATTGGCCTCCTTGTTCTTAGCACAATGGTTGAAACCATGATAGTTGTGATTATGAGAATGACTTGATGAAGCCTATGACTTATATTGCATCATCAAATTTAGACTTTATATGAGCTCTACATGTCCCATGGATGGATATATTAATACTACAATAATGATGACTTTGATTATGGTCATAATATGGCCTCTAAATGCCGATGAGATGATTTTTTTGATATGATGACACAAAAATGATTTATGTAAGGATGATTATGATGAATTATAAAGGCATTATCATTACAATCTAGATATGTTTATATTTGATAGTTATTTGATGAGCTCACGATGATGAGTTACAAGATATGGATTTGATATCACGATGATGAGTTATAAGATATGGATTTGATATTGATTATAGTTTTGATTTTATATCCTGATGATGTACTTATGAGAGGTGATGAGTCTGTGATGATAAAATAAGAGGGATATGGATTTTGAAGCCCAAAATGATCTATCATGGCATGATGAATTGATGTCTGTAATACGGGAAAGAAATTCCATATTGCACAGCTACTAAAAATTGTTTTTGTAAATCCTTGGTACTTTGATTTGAGTTTGTTGAACATGGAATGACATCTGAGAGATGATTGAAATATTGTTGATTATGTTTTTGAACAACCATCTGTATATATATTATGTGCATAAAACCCTAATAGATTCATGATTGAGCTACTTCACTCAAATAAAGTTGCCACCAGGCATGATTTGAAATATCTACATGTTATATTTTGAGAATGCGATATCCATCATGATATCATGGATGAGAAGTCCATAGCATTACTGAGGTTGATAATGATGCTGCTAGCATGGCTAGTTGTGAGGAAGGATACAAAAGCTCCTTAGAGAGTTGTTTGAGCATGATCTGGATATGACATGGTTACATCTTAGACTAGGATAATCTGACATATTGAGGCAGTCTAGTTTTTCGAAACAAGGTCAAGCTTATGGTTGGTACCTCCTTGAGAGGGAGGATGATTATGGTATCCTTTTGTGAATTATATGACTATATATAATCTGACATGATATTTGATTGTTGTTGTGCACGAATAGGAAACAACTACTATTGAGACAATAAAATTGAACATATTATCACAAAGGGACTACCAAACATAAATTTCTTGGTTTTCAGAGAGAATCCCCTCTAGATGAGGGGAAGAAATCATCGAGGACACTAAGCCAACTGCCCCTACCCTGTTTGAGGTCTGAGGGTGATGAATTGAGATGAAGGGCTCCTGGGGCTGAGGGAACTCCGGAAAATAGGGTTTTACCCCTATCTATTACCCAAAGGGTTGGACTAGTATCTCACACTATCTCAGTCTTTGTAGAGAATACCCCATTTGGCATCATAACCATAAGCTAGGTTTGTTGGGAATACTGCTCCTCGTTTGGCCAATGAGTTGAGAGTGTACTTGGGGGTGTACAACCCAAGTTAATTATGATGCAGGTGTTCTACCACATGAATGGGTCATCGATGAAAGATTAGTAAGCAATAGGATGGGTTGAGATGACTTGATATGAATCCATGTTCAGGGTAGAGCTCCACGATGAAATTCCAGGGTTGAGCGTTTACTCCCTTATGTGATGATTTATCTTTTTTCTCGATATTGGTGGAAGATATTGCTCTCCGATGTGATTCCATAATATGCTATCCTTGATTATATTCACTTCAATGAAAACATTCCAAGTATCCACCCGACGACAGAGATTTCAAATAGCATCATAACGGATAAAGGGTGGTAGCTTGAGCTCGCCTCTAGTAGCATATTCTTCTTCTTCTAGATCTAAGAATGTTTGTGCATATGAGCACGAACAACCAAGAGATAAAGATGAATAAGAAAGGGATATATTGAGATGTACAATGATGATTTCTGTTGGACATTGCATGATGACTAACAGAAAAATATGATCCATGATGATATATTTTTCAATGGACAAATATTCGTAGGTCGAATTCTACCTAGTTGAGAGGGAGTGTTAATTTTTGCAACTGCAGTAAAATTCCTCCTTGGACAACTCAAATGACCAAAATAATGATTCCATTACATTCCTCTTTTTGATAGGACCTAAATCAACCTAAATATTACCCAATTTGGTTAAGCGGAGGTTGAATTATGAATTATTTTATTCATACATATATTCTACAATGGGTCAACTTTAATCACATGAAAAACTACTTGGGTCAGTCTCAACCCCAAGTGAACCCTCAGGAAAGACTATAAATATAATATACCTCAAGATCATTTGGAAACATATTCTCTTCTATTTTGTCTTGGTTCACATAGGTTCAATGAAAGGAGTTCTCTTAAGGGTCCAAAATAATAGGCGAAGGGTTCGCTCTGGGTTAGGGCCTTTTGGATCTCGGTCGCTGGCACACAACAAGGTATTTTAGTCCTTGGGCGATAGCACATAAGCCTATCAAAGTGAATATAGACCCTTGGATGTTCAAACAAATCTTATCGGAGTGACCTTGGCTTTAGTGGCAGATCGAAAGGTTCAGGTCCTCGGACGTTCACATAATGTTGTCCTAAGATCGACCAATATATCTCAGTCACTCACATAATGAATGTAAGGGAGAAACTATGGGATTTAGGTGTATTTTATCACATTCATATGCATAAATAATTCATAAGAGTGATTGTGCAGTGAAAATCATTCGCATATAGTGTCTGAGAGAGAGAGCATAATGTTTCAGTTGAACACATACAATTTTGATGACAACGACTCGAATTTAGATTCAGGGCTTGACATCTTGACTTCAATTGACTTCAATGATCTAGTAGATCTTGGTTTATGTAGATCTGATTTGTTTGATTTTAGGCCTCTGTGGAGAGAAACAACATTTCCATCATCATCAATGTAGTGGAACATAAAAGGAAAATTAAAAGAATGAAGGAACACATATAGCGACACCAAGATTGGTCTGAGACGAGGGAAAAAACCACTATGGGAAAAACCCTTACAAATCTTCTTCTTCTTAGATGGTCATCAAATGATGCAACGAAAGAGAGTACAAAGATCCATAACTTTATCTATGGAGAAAATCAATAATGATATTCATGAAATATATCTAATCATGTTAGGGATGATAATCCTCATATGGATGGTTGTATTATGCTATCAAAAACTAAAAGAAACATTTATTATTTGAGTAAAGTGATACAAGAAAAAAAGAAAGGAATGTAAGGAAAAAAATTAATAATCAAGATGCAAGGATATAAATTACTTATCTTTTGAGAGTTGTATGAACATTTTGCTCTGACCTTGCCTCATTGTAGATATCCTTCAAATTCTTCTATGATTCTTATATAATATTCAAAACCTAATTCTATAATTTAATTTCTAGAAGATTTCAATAGGTTTCTGGTTTCCTTTAGAGATTAGTTCTCGTTGATCATCTATGATCCTAAGTATTTATAGATCATTTTATTTTTCCTTTGTAAGAAATTCCTTCTCCCTACTACAATTCCTTGTACTACAACATTCCTTAAAAATTTTCCTTTTATTATATCAATAATAAGAAGAAAGTACCAATGATTCAACTAGTAGAATAGTAAATAGCTAAGAAGTAAGGATGGGAAGAAAATAAATACTTATCTTCCAATTATCAAATTTTTAAAATGAATAATTTATTTGACTTTTGTAGAGGTGGCTTCACATCATTATTTTATTCATTAGCATTGGTCATAGAATCTTGTGCCTTTTCCTTCCTCTTTCTTTTAGGGCATCGTTATGCATAGTGAGAAAGATTATGAAAGATGAATCAGTTGAATTTTGATATGTATTTCTTATTATGAGAAACAATGTCCTGAGTCTCTTTGTTTTGAGGTTCATTTTTAACTTGTAACCTAATTTATTCTTGAATACAATCATCCCACATATCATCAAATGATGGTATTTTTCCACATGCATAACTCGATGAATGAATGATTTACATGGCGAAGGAAATCCACAAAGAGCAACTATAACTAATTCTGAATCTTTAATTTTCTGATCAGTGGTTATAAGTTGATGTTTAATTTGAGTTATTTAAATAAGATAAGATGTCATAGAATCTGATTTACTCATTTTAATATTTGAAATATAATTCTTCAATGTTAATTTTTTGTTATTATCGTTTCTTTCATATAACTTTGTAAGGGAATTATACATTTCTTTAGCACTTTTTATTCCTTTAAAATGATCAATATGGCATAACCACTCCTTCCTATGGTTTGTTAAAGGGTCATGAGCAGATGAAACCACTCCTTCCTTTTCAATAAGAAGTGCTTCAATGTTAAGAAGTTTTTTGTGGGTTCGACTCTTGGAGAGAGATTTCATTACATTGAATATCAACACATTTCGAGACATTTGAACAAATTAACTGATGCGTTGGCTAATTATTTGTTAAATAGGCATTTTTAAAACATTTGTTATAAATCAAAAGAAATATTCATCCATATATTGTACAAGATAAACTAAAATGGAAGTACTAGTTTTCATTAGTCAAATGTCTATAAAAAGTGTGGTTTTTACAAAAATCTCATCCAAAGACATGAGCCCCCATGGGCTCTATTACCCAAACATGTTGGTACATCATCAAAAAACAAAATATAGCCCTAAGTCTACTAGCTATGCATGATGATCATGGTAATAGACAATAGTACGAGAAACTCCTTGTACCAAGTGATTAATTGGTCCATGAACCCCCACCATGTGCCTTTGATAGAAAAGAAGCAAGTCATCAATTCCAACATCTGGGATGTCTAAGGTCAACCTCTCTAGGTTGTGCTCCATCTCAGTCAATGCCTTTGTTGCATTAGGATTCTATATTGTTGGAGATACTCGATGCTCACCACACTTTTCAAATCTACATAATATTGTTTGTCTCAATGGGCTGAAATATGCATGATCATTTTAGACAATTAGTTTTGGATACCAAAAAATAAACAAAAAAACAAAAAACAACCAAAGTGAAGTTTCGTTCTTACTTAGGTCACCTCACAACATCCCATCTAGTAGTAGCATATCTGGATCACCTTTGTAATCTATTCCTTTATATGGAAAGTATTTAATCATGATGATTTGACATTCCAAGCATCCAACGAAATCATGAGTATATCGAATTGTTGGCCCTTTGCCACTTTTGTGTCGTGCCATCAATGTGACCCACTTTAGCATATGAGGATCTCATGGTCCTCCTCCATCTATGGCTACATATGGAGTGAGAAGTGGGATCCTCTCTAGAGAAACCAAGATGAGAAATGAACCATACCAAAAATTCTTGAGTTTGTCGCTTTTCACTCTAGTTAGTTTCCCTTTAAGGTTGGCAACTATCCCTTCACACTAGTTGAAAATTGTAGGTTGCAAGGACTCTATGGAGCTCTACAAATGGGCCTTCATAAGTAAGTGAAGAACTATACTTCCACATAGTTGTCCAATAGTGAAGTCAATAGCTCTAAAAGGACGGATGGCAATGGTTTTGATATCAATTCTCATGTCTTAAAGAGAACCTCCCTGCAAGAAATGGTGCACTAGATAGGTGGTAGTTGTTACACCACCTCGTCTATGTTGATAGAGATAAATGTCCAATCCATGACGCGGAAGACCAGGAAAGAAATAAATGTCATCAGCATTAATAGTGAGCCTATGTTGTACAATAACAATGTGTTCTTCCTGTACATTCCACTTTCTCACCATCCACTCCAGTAAGTCTAACTCGGCCTTCATACCTGGAATTGTGAAAATTTTATATAGGCCATAGTTTCTTAATGCATATGTTGTCGCTGCATGGCTCAAAGTAGCTATATCTTGTTCTTCATGTTGACGCTCTCTCCACTCAATTTTTGTACCTCAAAACCTTGGATATAAACATGGAGGATCATTATAAGAAGTTGTGGTAATTTTTTTCTAAAAAATTGGGTGTTTCTAATTAATGTTTCAAATCCCACGGTGCTTTGCGCAACCTCTTATGGAAACTAGTGTGAATTTGCATAGTTCAAGTTCCAGGAACTGTGCACGTCATGTTTTTCTGTGTTAAAAATTTAGATGTTGTGCAAAGGCCTGATGAAGGTGAATTGCGCAGAAAAAGGGTGATTTTTCATTTGATAAAACCCCCCAAAAGCCAAAATACATGGCAAACTGTGAAATAAAAATAATCAAAACCAAGGTATCAGAGAGATAGTTTACCTAGATAAGGCGACTCCTAATTTGGTCTAATATTTTGCCTAGAATCTTCTTCTTAACTTCTTGGTCAAACTGCACTCTATCGCTTTAAATTGTTAAAAAACTCAAATGGTAATTTGTTTATACGTTTTTGGATTTTATATGTTTATAGGCCCATTACAATATTAATGTTTTCCTATTACCCTCTAAAATCAAAAATTAATTTTGTTTTACTATATTTTTTAGCGGTGATGATTATTTTTTACTTTAATTGTGCAAATCATAGGTTATTTACAAAAATGAATCATTTTGGCATTGAGTATATTTTCATCACATTATTGATCGTTAAAAACTTACGAAAAAGAAACATAAGGAGTTTTAGACTCCCTAAACATGAAAATATCACAAGTACGTGACTATTCGAACTCGTACAAGTAGATGAACAGTCATCTATTCAACAAAAGTTTACCCTTTTATTTACTTAACTACACAATTTACGAAAAAAGTATATGTTGACTAATAATGTTCAATAGAGTTATCTCCTCCATTATTTTAACCTTTTAATGGGTTTGAGTGACTAAATGTAGGAAAAAAGAGATTTCATAGTTTACTTATATTTTTGTCCTTACTTTGTAAAAATGGAAAACACCAAGCTTTACTTTCTCCATGCTCTTTAAAAATTTACATCTAAAAAAATGAATGAGGTTTTATTTTGTGCCTTTTCAAACTCTTTAAACAAGAAAATGATATTGAGTTAACCCTTCACTAGACTCGTAAAACTTAAACAATGAAGTAATTGCCAATCATGACGAGACCAAATCAAGACTTGACCAAACCACTCGTTCTTAGGGTTTGTTAAAAATACTTCAAAGGAATCATCAAAAGGATGTACTTGGAGGTTAAGAATATGTTATCCTCCTCAAGCTTGCCAAAAATAGAGAGGTACTTGCAAGTAATGGTGGGGATAAATTTGGAAAGAACATTTTTTTTTGTATTGCAAAAGGCAGTATGTCACTCTAGAACATAACACTCTATCACTTTTGTGCTCAAGATGGGAAATCCATTTTCCTCTCAGTTCACCTTTGTTATGAAGCCAACTCACAAAATGATATAAAAGATAGATGAATGCCATAGAAATAAGCCTCTTTGAGGGGGCAACCTCCTTTACATTACACAAATGAACAATTCTTCCATGATACAAATGAAAAGACTTCCTTTATATATATAGGAGTCTAAGGGTTCATAATATAATCAGAGATGACATAAAAATAATAATGTAATGGCACAAAAAAAACAATATGGGGACTACATGGTCACAACAATATAATAAGGGTGTTGTACTAATAACAATAAGGGGTTACACTATTAGTATAGGGATCTAACATGCCCCTCTCCTTCAAAAGGTGTTATCCTTAATGCTTGAGTAGTTCTTGATGCTCCTATATAAACATTTTGTCCTCCCATGTGGAATATTCAGAAGGTAATTTCTTCCACTTGATGAGATACTCTGAAATTGATCGATTTCATAGCTGTTGAGTTCTTGTTTCTATGACTGCTCCAGGATCCAATATTATTTTTCCTTCCTCGTGAAGTTCTGGAAATATTTTTTGAACTGGGATCTTCTGAAACTTTTTAATGAGTGGGCACACTTCTTCTTCCTTCCTCCATTCATACTTTGTTTCATTTATCCAATCTGGTTGGATAATAGAAATGACACACAAAAATGCTTCCACGTCCTCATCCTTTCTTGAGAGTACATCTGCCACAACATTTTGCTTCCCTTTTTTTGTAGATGATTTCAAAGTCATAGCACAACATCTTTGTGACCCACTTTTGTTACTCTTCATAGGATAATCTTTGTTCTAAAAAGTATTCAATACTATCATGTTCCATTTTGACCTTGAAGTGTCTTCTCATTAGGTAAGGTCACCATTTCTTAAGTGCATGTACTATTGCCAACATTTACTTCTCATAAATAGATTTCTTGAGCGACATTTTTTTGTATGTATGTAACCATAAAAATACACAATCGCCCGGATACAAAATTATTTCAGTGTGATGTTGATCTACCTATTGTTTCATTCGATTCAACACCAAAGTGGCGTTATCCTTTAAAGTTGGAGAACTTGTTGTTGATGCTTCATGTAATTTTTCACTGCTTGAATATTTTTCTTCTTCATATGTCCTTCTATATTGAGTGTTTGAGGAGTGGTAATTTCCTCCAACACATTACAAGATATTGTCAGAGTCATTTCTTGATTCTTTATGTGATTTCTCACTTCTTGAACATTTTTCTTCTTGATATTTCCTTCTATCCTAATAGTTTGAGGAGTGGTAATTCTGATCATTACATTACAATATATGGTCAGATTCATTTCTTGTTTCTTGGCGTGGTCTTTCACTTATTGAACCTTTTTCTTCTTGATATGTCCTTCTATCTTAAGAGTTTGAAGAGTAGTAATTATTTCCAATGCTTTACAAGATGTGGTCGAATTCATTTCTTCTTTCTCTAGGGTTGGTTCCTGGTGTATATACTCTTATTTTGATGTTTCTTGATCCTTTTCCTCCTATCCACAATCAACGTAAAATAATTTCTTCTCAACACACTTATCATCTTTAATATAATTTTTATCACAATTGGAATAAAGCCCCTTTTCTCTTTTTTCTTCCAATTGTTGTGGTGTAACCCTTGTAGGTTGTGGAAGGCTAGGAGAAGCAACAATTCCATCTTTATAGTTGTGAGGGTTAGACTTCCTTGTTGCCATAATTTTTCCTTCCACTTTGAAACAAAGCCCTTTTGCTCTTTTTTCTTCCAGTTGTTGTGGTGTTTCTCTAAAGAAGGTGTTGTTCTTTGTATCCTCATAATCTGTTATAATTTCCTTTGTGAAAATTGACCACATAACAAGTGGTTTACGAGAACAAAGCCCTTTATACCATAAAAATTGATCTTGTTCTAAATATGAAGATGCAATACATACCATTTTTCACATTGGTACACCATGTAGATCAAAATATTTCTGCATCCATAGTGTCCAATTTACCAGATCCTTGCCATTAAACTTCCTCATCTCGATTTTTCTTGATTTTAAGAGCTCGATCTTGAAACGACTGTAACTATGTACTTTTATATCTCTATGTTTTGAAATTTCTTCCTACGGTAGCTCTTTAAGTTATCTTTCTAACCCCAAAAGTCTAATTAGAATTTGATTATCCAAGAAAGAGTTATGCCAAATATTCCATGGTGACCTGATTGTAGACTAGTTCAGTAGAGCGAAATTGTATGACGACCCATGTCTCCCTGTTTCGACATTAGTACCTAAAACTGACATGCAAAAAACTACAAGAAGCCCTATTTCTACAAATTCTGATTAAAATCCAATCTGATGCTCAAAGAGAAGGTTATTATGATTTTCCCAAGGTGACCTATTTGGAAAGTAATTCGGTGGTCTGCAAAAAACATAACTTCCTCAGATTATATATCTTAGAATATAGCGAGACAGGATCTGAAATTCGGAACTGAGGTTCATACCTATTTCTTCTCAAATGGGTTTTTTTGTTAGCTTCTAAAACTTCTTAGAGAAAGCATTATAGCGAAAATTCCAAAACGACCTGTTTTAGATGAAATTTTGGAGAATACAAAAACCCTAACTTCCTCATATCATATATCAGAAAATATAGTGAGACAAGTTATCAAATTCGGTTGCACGGTTCAGCATGATTTTGTCTCAAATTGGTTTTGTTTTCACTTTTGAAACGTCGTACAAAAAATGTTATAGCGAAAATGCCACGATGACCTATTTGGAGCAATGAAACACTAGAATCCAAAGCTATGATACCAAATGTTATGAAACCAACTCAAAAAAAGACAGAAAAGATGGATGAAAACATTAGAATTAAGCCTCTTCGAGGGGGCAACCTCCTTTACATTATACAAGTGAACAATTGTTCCATGATACAAATTAAATGACTTCCTTTATATATAAAGGAGTCTAATGGGTCATAATATAATCAGAACCGACATAACAATAATAATGTAAGGGCACAATAATAACAATAGTGGGCTTCTATGGGAAACAATAATAACAATATGTGGACGACATTGGCATAACAATATAATAAGTGGGTTATACTAATAACAATAAGGGGTTACACTAGTAGTATAGCTACCTTACAACCATACCTCATTGAAAGTCTTCAGCTCATTTGGGTATCATTTCTGAGTCAAATGTTGTAAATTAGTATGTCGTGTCGCCGATATGTTCAAGAGACATCCAACCTTAGTAAAACAAATTTACCATTCATAAGTCAATCCCATATTACAACAAACTATTGTTCTTCAAAAGTTGACATGAGTTTCATGTTGTACGCCATTCTACGATGGGTCACTTCCTATCGACTTCAACTCATTATCTTGGAAGTTGATCTAGAAATATTCGGTAGCTTTGAGCATGGATTGCTTAATGGCATGTTTCTTACCTTCAACGACAGGTTCTCATCATTTACCTCCAATCGAATGATTCTATGAGTTTCTGACATTAGAGAATATATTCACACTTCATAGATTTTACAAGAAGTACCTTGAGAACCATTGTCATTATTGGTGGTTTCTCTCGTGCTTGTTAACGGTTGACATAATTAACCAGTAATCAAGTTGTTTCTACGATGTTCGACTACAATACATTCACTCGCATGTTTAGATTCATACTACATATAGATCTATGGAGTAAATACCTATGATATAGTTTCATCCATACAAGTTGCGTGAAGTTATTAAATATTCATGATTTTAATCATAGATCCATTGATGGTTATGTCCATATTATGTCATTTATTGACATGGATCTTCAGATTTATTTCCATACTCATTTTATAAGACATCTATGCTCTAAGTATATGAATTCCTACCTCAACAATGATTTTATATTTCATTGTAACATTTGACTGTCTATTTACGGTCCCTGACTATAGTCTCTAACTCAAACCTCAACATGATAAAGCACTTCAGTCATCAAACATCTTTTATGACTTTTCACTTTAAGGGATAATTTTTTACACGTCATTTTATCACATAAGAGAAATCACCATCATTTTGGATCTTTCACTATCCATAAACGTGTTCCAAAGCATCCCCTTTCCATACACATTTTATAAGACATCTATGCTCTAAGTATGTGAATTCCTACCTCAACAATGATTTTATCTTTAATTGTAACATTTGATTGTCTATTTACTGTCCCTGACTATAGTCTCTAACTCAAACCTCAACATGATAAAGCACTTCCGTCATCAAACATCTTTTATGACTTTGCACTTTAGGGGATAATTTGTTACACGTAATTTTATCACATAAGAGAAATGACCATCATTTTGGATCTTTCACTATCCATAAACGTGTTCCAAAGCATCCCCTTGCAAGGCTAGAACCCAAATTTTCCCAAAGAGAATGAATTTCCTAGATATGAAGCCTCAAAAACTGATTTTGGGCTTCCTGCACAGTTCCCTAGTCCAATTTTTCACATATGCATAAGAGACAATTAGAAACTGTGTAAAAGTGTGCTATGTTTGACACTATGACCTGCGCACATGACGTAACACAAGTAAAAATAAAAAGTAAATTCTAGAAGCATTATTAGTCATATCTTTCGCAACTAACAAGCTTGGAATGGATGCATATTCATCATTGGTCCCTCCCATCATGGAGATACTTCCCTCCCTTTTTGGAACACCTATCCCACAACTTTTTGATCTCATTTCTTAGGAAGAGGATCCAAAACCTCCTCCTCTTGGCCTATAAATCAAACATAGGGCAGAGGATTGAGGAGGACCATTGAAGGTAGGCTTATGCTGCATAAATAAGGCTAGGAGGGTTTTCATCCAAGTAGAGGGTTGGAGATTGTGAGAAGAGACTTGTAAAATCAATGATTGGAGTTGTATGTTTGTTCTCCATTTTACTTTATAAAACTAATTTTTTCTTTCCTAATCGTGTCTCCTTTGATATCATTTGTGGGATTCCTTCATCACCCACATAGGTTATGATTGTTTATTGATTTAATTTATGACACATGTTGATTTAAGTAGTTCATTTTTCTTTCATTCTATATATTCGATGCTTTTATTTGTTGTGTTTTATGTCTATATATATCTCCTTCGAGACATCATGGAGAAGTTTTGGAAAGTGTTGGAACGACCTCTAAAGAATCAAGGGGAAGCTAATTGATGAGGGCTCTAAACGGACTTCAACGGGCATTTTGATAAAATGGTAAGTGATCTATATCATATTGGTTGTTTAAATTAATCATAAGCTTGAAAAAGGAAGAAGTTCATTTTTTTATTACTAGATTTCATTTGATATTTAGGGAGGTCCATCTTGTCCACACGAGGGATTAGTCCACCTAACAAATATAATCCCTCTTGCAGACAAGACGGATCTCCCTAGATCTCAAACAAAATCTAGTAACAAACAAGAAAGAATTGCTACCTTCCCTTAGCTTATGATTGATTGAAACAAACAATATGAGAGAGCTCACTTACCATTTTATCAAAATTCTGGTTGAGATTTAGGGAGATCCATCTTGCCCACAAGAGGGATTAGTTAGCCTAAAACACCTGCACACAAAATATTTCACCGCAAAAATATTGACGTTGATGTCCATATAAAAATAATTTGTTTACTGAGATAGATAGGTATGGTCCCTTATAGTCATTAATTCTTTGTGAATCTCGATCTACTACATAGTTAACTAAAATGTTAAACTTTAATCAACATGTTCTTCTACATCTAATATTTTTCCATCTCACATTCCTCTCTTGATCAAAACACAATTTCTCCAATTACACTTATTCAAAGATGCAATTTCTTTGATTACACATCAAGCATAGATATAGGACTAATTGCCACCTTCACTTATTCCACAACTTAATGTCACATCCTCGATATGCTTATTTTTTCTTATAATAGGAATCTATTTGTCTAATATGATAATTACTTCCAATTGTTTGTATTCTTAAGTTGACTTATGTAATTTATGTCAATAAGTAATTATACAAAGAAAAATCTCAACTATATTGCAATAAAAATACTATCCTAAAGATACAAAAAAACACAATAAGAAATGCAATATTACATTGGGAATAATGCAACTAACTTTTCTACTATGGATAATTCATTATTGATCAATGTTTATAATAAAAAATTCCTAGAAAATTATGCCAATTTTCCAAACACTAATTTGAGTTAAACCTAGTCAAACTTCTTGCTAGAAATTCACTCCACCCAGAATCTCGACCTTCTTTAGAAACTCAACTTTCCATGTCGAAAACAATGTTTTTTTATTGTCGTTATTGAAACTTGGGTTTCTGCATCTTGCCTCTTTCGCTTAAACGAGTGGAAGATATATTTTCTTGCGAGATTCGAATTTGTGTCAAGTTTGGAGGTCTAATTTTCTTATATATATTGGTCAAATGTGTGTGATTTTGAGCAAGGGTCACCTTAATGGTGGTCTTGATTTATGCTTCTTGGAGTCTACATAAAAAAAGAAGAAATTGATCTTTCCTTTTAATATTAATAATTTCTTTTGTTGATTTTCAAGGATCCTAAGCATGTAAGATTACCTCTCAATGCTACAAAAGTCAACACTCCCTCTTAGCGAGTGAGGCATTCTCTTGCAACAATTTTTTATTTAAGAAGGAATTCTCCTTAATAGAAAATTTTAATGAGGTTTCCATAATCACGCATGTATTTGTATATTCCAGGTGGACCATGATCCTTTATGACTCTTTAGAAAAATATATAAACCTCTTTTGGTCATGACGTTAGACTAGGCATTAAATATTTTCACCTTTCTATGCAGAGTCCTTTGTGACCAACCAAAGTCCCTATGTTATTTGGAGGTGAGTTTCATCTATCTCCCTTAGTTGACATAGTGAAGTCCTTTTTCTAGCCATGTCCTTTTCGATTCTATGGATAAGATATATCCAATATTACTTTCCATGGTACATTTACTTTTGGCTTTAAAAATGAATATATACATATTTTATTATTCAAAATCATTTATGACCCAAAAAATATTCTTTTTCATCGGCTCATCATTCCCTTCAATAAGGGAGATATCTCGAATCATACTAATCTAAAATTTATCCACAATTTATTCATTGATGAGTATGTACTATAGTTCAATTAATTATGTCTTCATAATTTATTCAATTTAGTGATCTAGACATTTCTCTATGCAAAGTCTCACTTTATTTCTTGAGATATATCATAGGTACTAATGTGCCATATATCTATATTAATATGAAATGTTCAATTTTGAGATATTTAGTCCATGAATATGGATTTCTAATTCTTCATCTTTAGGTCTTCCTTGTGGTAATCTTCGTCGCTTGCTCTAAGAGAGACCATATTAGCAATGTTTGATCCAGGTGGATATTGGTGGCCACCTGCCAAGTCCACCTGGACCCCCACCATTGTCTTTCTCAGCATTTTCAGTTTCCTTAATTGTAGCACAACTTAGTACTTTTAGCAGTTTTTCGGGTCCTGAACTTCCGGAGCCGTTTTGAGGCCCTAAACGACGTTTTTTGGGGAATCCGGGGGCAACATGGGTCCATGCAATGGACCGATGTTGCCCATTCCAACAATGATAGTGCTCGAATAGATCTTTCTAATGAGCTATTGTACGCGTCAAACAGAGATCATATGCTAAAGTTACGACCCCGGGAAGTTGATGTACCAAATTACCCCCAAACGGGGCCCACAG
>APFE031167788.1:0-15505 GCA_000404065.3 Pinus taeda | reverse complement strand
GAATATATTGAGGCCATATATGAGCAAGTGGCACTCATTGGCAGAGCGCGAAAAGAAATGCAGAGGGCAAGGGCATCTCTAGGCAATATGCCTGAGATTGCCCCCAAGATGATAGAAGTGCTGAACTACAGAACAAGTTCCCAGCTGGTAAGAATGGGGATTGGAAACAGGACTGAGACTATCTCCTTAATCAAAAGAGTCCTGACAATGAGAAACCTGATTCAGACCCTGGACAGAAGGATCCAGGATATGCAAGCTGATATCAACAAATTTCAGAACAGGTTTATGGCCTTGCAAGACAGGGGGCTCCCCAGCCTATTAGATCCTTCAGGAAAATTACTCTCTCATGAGAAATATGTCAAGAGAGTAAGCAATTTTGCAGCAACACAGATTGCAGAGGCACCTAGTACATCTTCAGAAGCAGGCCCAGTAACAGGGCAAATTCTCTTTGATAGAGTAGATAATTTATTTTTTATTAGAAATGAAATTGCACATTTATTTGATGAGCCCCCTCACTTTTATAAGTATACAGAGGCTGATGAGACCATAGGGTCAATTTTGAAACATCAGTTGCCTTCATCAGATACATGGGAGGAATTGATAAGATTACTGTTGAACCAAAGTCAGTAATCGCGATTTTTTCTTCAACAAACAGTTTGAATCTCATACACAATAGGACAAAGACACATTAGCAGGTATGAAGACAGAGGCTGAGCCAGCTCAGCACAGGTACTCGGCCACAACAGCAACATCAGCAGTCACAGGTGACAGGGCCAGGAGGACACAGGAAATAAAAGCTGCACAGAAACGTCATTCAACAGTTATGTTAAAGCCGCTCAACCGACTCTGTGAGCCCCAAAGGTCAAAATTGCTCTGACAGGAGTTAAGATCCTTTATAACTCATTTAAGATTGTAATAACTTCTCATCTGCAAGCCCTGTACGAGTAAAAGAAGATATTTTTCCTCTCAGATGACTCAATGCCTGAGATATTTTGTAATAGACTTCTATATATTTCCCCTCGCAGAGTAATTCTTAAATGCTACCTTTCACAGTATATCATCACAGTAATCTATTATTTCAGGAATCCAAAGTAATGCTCCTAAGTAATAGATTTCTTTCCTACATCCCAACTCAGTGAAGAATTCTTAAATGCTCTTTACTAGTTGATTTTCATCTCACCTTCACAATTTACAGTTTGTTTTATGAAATACATACAGGCCCTATAATTCCAGCTACACTCGAGTCAGGACCTCAAGGAAACAACTGCTATAGAGCCCATTGCCCAATGGATTAGTTTCACCTGCAGAGAACACTCTAAAAGATATCAGAATCATCCTCCCAACCAAACATAAAAAACAATCAAACATTCACTTCATAACTAGCCTAAAACTCCACTAGAACAGTGACAAATCATAAAGAGAGAGCCCTCTCTGATTACAGCTTGGCTAGAAGCTGTAGTCCAAAGATTGGTTAGCAGTTACCCCGGCCGTATTCCCTTGGGAGTCATAGGGAACAACCTGGGTGTTAACAAGGGCCTACCACTACACTTGTGGGTTGAGGCATGAAACACAGAACTTTATGTTTAGAGTCGTAACCCACATCAAATACTTGACATGAAGGCACCAGAGGTGGCTTATTCTAATAAGAGGCCAGATGCTGGTCAGTTCAGGATTTTTGGGTCATCAATATATTTCCGTGTAACCAAATATGTATGAAAGAAGCTTGACCCAACAAAAGAGTTGGGGATATTTGTGGGGTACACCGATACACCTCACAACTATCAGGTGTACATGCCAACCAATCAGATGACAATGGTTCGTAGGGATATTAGATTCGACAAGGATAAGGCCATGCGAGTTTCACTTAAGAGGAAGCTTGAGATACATGCGTATGAGGAGCATTTAGCTCCTAAGGTTGAGGGGCCTTAGATTGAAGCGGAGCACACACATGCAAAGGTTCCGGGAGCCGATACATCCACTCAAGCAAAGTCTTCTAGATAGAGAAGAAAGCACACTAGAGATTTTGACAAATTGTTGAATGATGTACGAGACAATGTTGTAGCACCCACTTCTCAGCGCAGACAGAGGAGGTCACTAGAGAGGTACACTGGATATATGGCACTTATGGGTGCATGTGTTATGACAGAGCCATCTTCCTTTCAGGAAGCAGTGCAACAAATGGTTTGGGTTGATGTGATGGTGGAGAAGTATGACTCCATAGTTCAAAACAGTGTTTGGGATGTGGTCCCGAGACCAGAGGACAAGTTAGTAGTGTGCTCCCATTGGATTTACAAGGTAAAGCAAGTTGCAGATGGTAGCATGTAGAAGCATAGGGCCAAATTTCTGGCCTGTGGCTTTTCATAGAGAGAGGGGCTTGACTATGATGAAACCTTTGCTCCTGTTGCAAGGTACTCATCCATCAAATATATATTGGCACTATCAGCACAGATGGGTTGGAAGATCCATCAATTGGATGTGAATATTTCCTTCCTCAATCACATGGTTGAGGAAGAGGTTTACATAGATAAGCCCCAAGGTTTTGAGACCTTTGATCGTGAGTCACATGTGTGCCAACTCAAGAGAACATTATATGGGTTGAAGCAAGCACCCCATTCTTGGTACACAAAAATAGATAGCTACTTCACTGGGTTGGGCTTCACAAAGAGTGAAGTGGATGCAAACTTGTACCACATTATGGTGGAAGGTAAGTTGTCGATCATTGTACTTTATGTTAATGATCTCATACTGATAGGTGGTGAGAAGGTCATCAAATCTTGTAAGGAGTACCTTGCAAGAGAGTTTGAGATGAAGGACATGAGGCTCATGCATTACTTTCATGGCATGGAGGTATGGTAGGGAGATGGGGAGTTGAAATATCTTAGGGCAAGTATGCCAGTAAGATACTCAAGAGATTCCACATGGAGTGTAGTAAACCCATGGAGACTCCTCTAGCCAATAATTGGAGGAAGGAGGATGCTACTTCAGGTGAAGTAGTGGCAGCTAATTTTTACAGGAAGCTTGTGGGTTCACTCATGTACTTGGTGAACACATGACTAGATATGTGTTATGTAGTTAACCAGCTTAGTTAAGTGATGGTTAGGCCTACCAAGCTATATTCGAAGGCAACAAAGAATGTGTTAAGATACCTCAGAGGCATTACTTAGTTTAGGTTATGGTACAAACGGAAAGAGGGAGTGAAGCTTGAAGGCTTCACCAATCTAGATTAGGCAGGGAGTCCATCCGACAGGAAGAGCACATTAGGAGGGATATTCAGTTTTGGGTCAGCGACAGTTTCTTGGTATATCAGGAAACAAAGATCAGTTGCACTTAGTCTGGTAGAGGCAAAGTACATGGCTGCAAGTCATGTAACATGTGAGGCTATTTGGATGAGAAAGAACCTAGTTACATTGTTTTTTCAATAAATGGATCCTACATTGATTTACTATGATAATCAGAGTTGTATAAAACTCTCTGAAAATCTAGTTTTTCATGATTGGTCTAAGCATATTGCTATCCGATATGATCATCTCAGAGATTATGTGTTGAGGCAGACCATGTTGTTAGATTACATTCCCAAGGAGGAGCAATATGCTAACATCTTGACAAAGGAATTATAAAGATGTAAATTCGAGTTTCATAGAGACAAGATTGAGGTAGTTGATAATCCCTTTCTTGTTGAGAGGGAGTGTTGAAAATGGAAACAAGAAATTCCAGTTTAATTTTTCCTTGAATTAAAATGTGAATTAAAATCAAATTCTATTCTCATAGAAACTTGTAAATAGTTAATTCAGTTTATTAAAATTAATTAGCTTAGGAATTTCGAGTTAATCAGCCTTAGGAATTGCGAAAGGAAATAGGTACTTGGAGATCGATTTTACTGAGTGCTGGAATTATTCTTGCGAGAATAAGCAATGTAATCTCATCTTGATTTTATGATTTATGCAATACAGATAGTGGCATTTTGAGTTGTGGCTTTCCCCGAATATTTATTGTGTTATGTGTATTTTATTCTCTTCCTCTATCGATTATTGTTTTTCTTGATCTTTGTGTGCTTCCACTATAAAAAGTAGAAGTAGATTCTCATCTCTTGCTTTAGTACATTGCATAAGCTTTTGAATCTACAAGAAAATCTACACTACCTCAACACGAATTTCAACCATTAGATCCAATTCCTTTAGGGTTAGTTTCGCCACTACCTCAAGGTGTCCTTCCACCATTGGATCCCTCTTGTGTAAGGTGGAGAAACATATTTTAAGGGTAGTAATGGGGGGAATATTCTTTATGTTTTCTCCAATATATCTCCCTCCCTGATATTGGAGAAAAAGAAACAATATTTCCCCTAATGCGAAGGTGGGGAGAAATATTGGAGAAAACATAAACAATATGTGGTGGGAAATATTGTATAGGTTTCTCTCATATTTTTCCCCACCTTTCCCTCATATAGGGTGAGGGTGTAATATTGGAGAAAAAGTAGTAGTGAGGGTGGGGTTGAGGGTTAGGTGTGTGAAAATATTGGAGAAATCATATTTATTAATATTGGTGAGGGTGAAGGTGGGGTGGTGGAAAATATTGAATATATATATTAAATAAATTTCTCTAATATTCCCCCTACCTCTAACCTTTATTTTAAATCTATAAGTTTATTTTTCATTACTACTTCACAAAATTATGGTAAGAATAAGAGGTTATCTATCTCTTTCCTACCATAATGAAATCAGAAGAAAGATACAATAGCATAATGTTAGAAACATTGTGGTTGTGATCAGTGTTTCTTCTAAACACTTAAGGGTATTGCTCCCATAAGGTTTGTGACTAAATATTTCTTAGTAGAAGAAAACAACAAGAATAACATTGGATTATTAAGTTCTCATGCCAGTCAAAAACATCGTGTTAGGGTTTCAAATCCTAAGGCCTGCTTACATGGATCAATATTGGCTTCAAGATTCTAGGTAAGTCACATTGATTCTCCTTTTTCTCAACAATTCAAGGGATTTCAAGGTTCTCAACTAACTTTATAGAAATTGCTCATAAATGAGCAGGTTGTAGTCCATGGATACTCTAATTCTGCAACATGTTTTGTTGCTCAAAGTTTGGAAGTGAAAGTGGTTGGGCACAATGGAGAGAAGCCCACTAAGGAGTATTCATCTTCACTTCCTTCCACAATGGTAGACTTGAGTACTTCTACATTTATGAGTGAAGTTGATTCTCTGATCAAGCGACCTTATGGGTTTTTGTTTATTTTTTTAGCTCCCTTCCTTTGTATCTTAAGGATTACATGTTCAAATATTCATGCTTTCTCCCTCCGTTACCCTAGGATCAGAGCAGATCTAATTGAAAAATCCCTTTTTCTCCTCCGTTGGGTTTGGTGGGAAAGATAAAAGAATTAGATATGGTTGAGGTTGATTAGAATAAGGTGAAAGTGTTCCATATTTTTGTAAAGGCTCTAGATAGGACCTCATTCCCATTTTGGGTTTTTATTTGTTACTTTAGCTCCCTTATTTTGTATCTTAAGGCTTTAATGTTCAAATCTTCATGCTTCATCCCTTCATTACCCTAGGATTGGAGCAAATATAATTGAAAAATTCCTTTTTCTCCTCCATTGGGGTTGGCAGTAAAGATAAAATAATTAGACAGGACCTCAATCCCATTTTGAATCTCAAAAGAGGCAATCTGGGATGGGTGACCTCCCAAGACGTCCTGGTTACCGGGTGCAAGCCTTGGAAGTGATGATTAATGCCATGTGATTCATTTCACTAATTTCAATCCCACTTCTTCACCCCTTTGAGCATCATTGGATGCAATGTGTGCTAAGTGGACTGTTCAAAATCATGAGAAATTAGTCAGTTACGATTACCTCTGATGGAAATGGTTATAGATGAATGACTTACTCAATGTAGTTGAATCCCAAAAAATGATATCTAATATAACGCACTGTGAAAACTCCTCAATACTTAAATTCAAAAGAGTGAAGGGAACTCTAATTCAATGGTTCATGTGGCACAATACTTGCTAATTTTTTGAAAGTGCGGTAGAAAGATAAGTGGGCTTTATTGTGGGCAAAAGTCCATAGTTAAGTGTGCTTGAGTGAGAGGTGATCTAGGATGGGTGAACTCCAGGGAAGTCATGGGTACTGGGTGCAAGCCCTGGAAGTAATGTTTGACGCCATGTGATTCATTTCACTAGTTTCAATCCTACTTCTTAACCCTTGTGAGCATCGCCCAATGTAATGCGTGTCAAGTGGACTATTCAAAATCATGAAAAATTAGTTAGTTATGACTACCTCTCATGGAATTGGTCATAGATGAATGACTTAATCAATGTAGTTAAATCCCAAAAAATGATATCTAATATAATTCACTTCGAAAACCCCTCAATACTTAAGACGAGTATGTGGTAGATCTAATTTATATCTTAGATGATGTAGAACCATTGACCCATCCTCTGAAAAAAACTAGCAAGAACAAGTTCTGGAAAGCGAAAATGAGAAAAATGCATCACAAGGTAAGGGATTTGTTAAAAACCTTGAAACAACATATTTGTGATGGATGAGCTTTGTAGAGAGGATCTTGTTGAGATATTTATGGAGAAGATGATGGATCTTGAAATGATTCACAATATTGTAATTTCCTGTATAAATTGTAGCCTTTGAGAATTGAAAGGAGGTGACCATTAGAATGAAGATATGGCCAGCCAAGGTGCCAATAGATGTTATGTAATAGTTTAGTGGGTTTAATTAATGAAAATTGTCTTATAATTTATGTGATTCTATGTGTGTGCATGGCGATTTAACGCATTGATGGATTTATTCTTAGATTTATTGACTTTGTTTGATGAATTAATGTTACATGTAGACAATAGGGTTCTTTGGTTTGAAGTGGAAGTGACGATGAGTTACATTTGCAGAATCATAATCCCCAAGTACTATGATTGGGACCATAATAAAACTTGAAATGATAGACCCCCATAAATCATTTGCATCAAATGGCATTAGAGAGCAGAAGATTCCTCCGTGTAGTGTGGAGGAGAAGTAGCAGAAGAAGGTACAAGTGATTGAAGAATGGTAAGAGATGTGTTTTATCTATGTAGGTGAAAATAGAGGAAGGGTAGAATATTTGCAATATCCTAGAGAAAGGAGTGCTCAAACGGTTCTAGAGAAGAGAACTAGGAAAATGCCAAAAGCCCAAACTTAGGAAAACATTTGGTGAGGTATTGTGTAGCAAGGTGGAGACTTGTTAGTGTATAGGTGAGTTTAAACTCATGAGTTAAATTTGTTACGAGAGGACTATATGCATATGATAAGGACGTCATAATTTTTTGTACCTTGGGTGTCTGATCTAGGACCATCAACCAATCTTGTGAAAAAAATTAACAAGAACAACTTCTCAAAGATGAAAATGAGAAAAATGCATCAAAAGGTAAGGGATTTGTTAGAAAGCTTGAAAAATCAAGTTTGTGAGGGATGAGATTTGTGGAGAGGAACATGTTGAGATATTTATGGAGAATATCATGGATCTTGAAATGAACCACAATATTGTAATTTCCTTTGTAAATTGTAGCCTTTGGGCATTGAAAAGAGGTGACCATTAGAATGAATAATTGGCCAACCAAGCCACCAATAGATGCTATGTAATAATTTAGTTGGTTTAATTCACAAATTTTGTTTTCTACTTTATGAAATGGTGATTTAATGCATTGATTTCCTGATGCATAGATCCATTGACTTTGTTTGATGAATTAATGTTACATGTAGACCATAGGGTTCTTCAGTTTGAAGTGGAAGCAAGGATGAGTTGAGTTTGTGGGCTCATAATCTGCAAGTGCTAGTAGTGGGAACATAAGAAAACTTGAAATGATAGCCCCCCATTAACTGTTTGCGTCATTTGAGAAACGAATGGGGATCACAATAGCCATGCAACAACTTATATGTGAATGGAAGCAATTTTATATTTTCTTCCGAGATACGTGAAAATTTCGTAACTAAGAACTCCACTAATTTATTTCTTTTGTGCTTTCACATAGGTGCCTCAAGCTCTAGGAACCCAATTGGTTTATTTTGTTACAAGGATGCAACTCGAGGGAAGGTCACATTGCAATGGAACAACCATAGTTGACTCCAAGAAATTATATTGTTAAACAATTAGAATATGTTCCATCTTCAGAAGTAAATCAACTCTTTTTGGTTCTTCAAGCAAAGGTTGTCATTTGCATTTTTAATGGTTTTTGGCCAATGTTTGAAGATTTACCTCAATGTATGACATGGTCCCAAAATTGTGGTATTTATGTTTGTTTAAAAGGTTTTTTCATTGTTTGGTTCAATTCCCAAGAAGATATAGAGAAAGTTCTGAAGGAAAAGCCTTGTTTTTATGGAAGAGCAAGACTTTTCATCACCCCTTGGTTTCCAAAGTTTAATTCCACAATAATGGTGGTAAAAAAGGTATTGGTTTTGGGTAAGGTTTCCAAACCTCCCTCTTCCCTTTTGGCATCATAAGACCTTACAGGGAATCAAGAAAACTTTAGGTTCCTTTAAAAACATGGATGATGAAAGAAGAAAGAAATTGTTATTCACCTTTTCCCATATATATGTAGAAATAGACCTAAGAAAGGGTCTACCTAACTGCATCTTGCTCAATCATAAATATTTCCAATGGATTCAAATTTTGGACTATGAAAACATGACACTTAGATGCCACACATGTTTTCAAACATGACATATTTAGGACTTATTCCCTATCGCAAAGAAGATACAAAAAAGGAAAAAGTATCAGAACACTAACAAAAAAGGTTGGCAACGTGTTGATTTGTAACAAGAAGGGGAAATCAAGGAGGAATTTTCATTTTTGTTCAAAATAATAATATAATACTATCCAAGTTGATGGTGAACATGCACCTAATGTTAGTTTTCTAGTGCTACGAGGACAAGCACGAATTTTGTACTATGGATAATTACTTCTAATGATATTTTGCACTTTCTAGATTATCATTAAGCAATTACACTTCAAAAAATTAGACTATAAATGCAATATAATAATTCAACAATAGATATCATGATCAAATAGTAAATACCACTGATTTTTCACCCAGGAAACCCAACCTTGGTAAAAAAACCCAACAATCTCTTCTTAGAGAAATTATTGTTCAATTCAACAGATGGTACAATTTGATTTTCAGTCAAATTTGGTCAATCCGACCACATAAATTAGCTAGGTAAAATATGGTCCAAAATGCCCACAAAATTAGCCAAAATATTGCCCAAATAAATCAATAAACTCTACCCAAACTTTAGTCAAACATTGCCCATAAATTTTGTTCAATTCTACCTTAGAAAGTATTATTCAATTATGGTGAACTTTTCCTTAGAAATTTTAGTCAAACTACGTCATACAACCTATGGTCAACTCAGAAAATTTGGTCAACTTTTAGCATAAAAAATGTGTTCAACTCTGTGATTAACTCAACTAGAAAGAATTACAGTCAACCCTCCAGAAATTACGTGAAATAGATTATAATAGAGCTTGGTCAACATTAGTCAAACATATTAGAGAGCTCATTCAAACTCCAAATATCTTTTGTCTCTTTCCTTCACATGTGTGAATAGAAGATATCATTTTTTTTTGGTTTGAATTAATGCCAAGGTAGTCAAATGATGTATTTATATTGGCAAAATCATGTGGGTTTTGACGAAGGGTTAATTAACCTATTCAATTAGGGGGGATGGCATGACTGTTCCAAGTTGACATTAATTAAAATTATCTTTTCTTTATTTTTATTTGAATACCGATGTAGCTATGAAAATTAAACACTCCCTCTTTGATAGGGAGGTATTATTCTTAACTTATTCAGATGTCCGCTTTGTTAAAAAAAATATCCTTCTCTAGAAAATATTGAAAGAGCTAACTATGCTTATGTATCCATCCACTAAATGTTGAAATAATCCTACATTAACATCATGCGAAGGGATCTAGTTTCCTACTAGTCAACTCTCCTTTGCAAATGGATCTACTTACCCACTAGTCAAAGGCCTTTTGGCTTCACACAAGCCTTTTGGCCTTCTTGGGACAAGACTAGTCCTTGTTCACCAACTATCCAAGATGTCACCTAGAACTTGGTCAACACCTATGACCTAAAATGAAAACCTAGGTTATTACCATTCATGAATGCCAATTGAATGGTAATAAAATTCCCAATTCTAAAGGAACTCACTCTACCCACTAGCTAAATACCTCTTGGAAATTTAGGGGAGCACACTAGGCTTTGATGCTCTTTGGCCCATTCTCGATAGATACATTACATGGCCCTTAGTCAATACTTTTGATATTTCAATATCCTAACCTAAGGATAATGTTTGCCCCTTAATGCTACAATATCAACACTCCATCTCAATGAGGGAGGCATTCTAAGCCACTCCAAGATTGTACCTTAAGTATGAAAACTTTTCCATGGGTAGCGACTTGGTGAGAATGTCAGCAACCTTCTCCTCAACTTCACTAATCTCTTCTTCTTCTGTACCATGTATTAGATGTAATGGTACTCAATCTAGATGTTCTTTGGCTTGTCATGTAGAATGAATTTTTGAAAGATTCACACAACTTTAATTGTCACAATCTATCCTGGTATGTTCTTGTAATTGATCAAACAATCGTGAAAGTACTTTTCAAATCCATACTGGCTGCAGTGTACTTGGCCAGTATGTAGTGCTCAGTACTAAAGTTGTTTACTTTCTTCTCATCTAAGATATCATAGTAGAACCCAAACTAAAACAACATCCTAATGTGATCTTCATGTCTTCAATACTCCCTTTCCAATTGGAACTTGAGAATTCATATAGTTGTACTCCATATTTTGGCACATATCTCCAACCATAACTAACTATCCCAAAAAGATATATCAACACATGATTTTCCACAATCCAATGTGAATTCCTTGGTTCCACAAAGAACTAGCTTAGAGTGTTCAAAAAATATTAGGTCTATAATTAACCAAATGCATCAATGAGCCAATCAAATGTCAATACATAAAGGGATCTACCATATATGAATCAATTTCTATCAACTTATTTAGAATGGTCACCATGGGAGTAGACATGTACTTGTAGACCATCATCCCAAATCCTTGAAGGATCATAATGGCATACTTCCATTTAATAAGGGATTTTTGTTGGCTACTACCATACTATTGTAGTGGTTTCAACCACCCTACAAAATTTTTCCTTAGGTTCATTTTGGAGCCTCCCTACAAATCATCCTTAGCAACATGTCTTGGGTTGTTAAGTACATAGACTTCACTGGCTTTTTAGTAGCTTTCTAAACTGTGCATGTTACTTTTCTTCACTCCCCTCATAGGCTAACATTCCAGACTAGGGCGAGTTGCTGGTTGAGAAGATCCCTAAAAAAATTGTGCAATTTCAGCACAGTTCCTCTCATAACTGTGCAAATCCCTCTCTTATTCAAGCAGGATGTTTCATGTGTCTTCAAGTTGACTGGGTCCCTTTGGGACTGAGCAAAACTAATTTCCATGCATGGGCCTCTCTTCCTGAAATAGAAAAAGGCAGCATGCAAAAGGAATCCCTAGATATAGGGAACTATTTTTCGTTGCTAGAGGTTACATTCAAGGCTCATTTTACAAACCTCTCACCAAGTGTCGCTTTTTCCTCAATTTGTGGCATGCACATCATAAACTCGATCTTATCAAAACTCGTGAACCAGACACTGCAGAGCTCATTCCTCACATCAACCTTGCAGCTCTAACATCCCACATTGCATCGAGGAGTCTTTGGCACTTTTAGCTTAGCTATTTTAGGGTAAGTTTTCTTTTCATGTCTTGCATTATGTTTCTGTACATGCACATATTGATGAAACTACGCCCATACAAGTTATGGACCCATCTAATAGCTGGCATGGAGTAGAAAGGGTGAGTAGTACTATCGATCGCATGAAAGGGTGTTCAAGATAATGGATGTCATTGTATGCATTCATGTGATCCCACCCATTTGGCACATTCACCGAGCCGAAGAAAAGAAGCAATTCTAACTGGATCTGGACATGTATTTCGACAAGTTGATGCACATGGTCACTAGCACACACTTGAAGATCAACACAGACACTATGGATCAGTATGTTATTGGTCCAATTGCACTGAAGATGATGATGCACATGTTATTAGACGAGTTGGACAGAGGAGCCATATCAATGTACTTGGATGCAACGGAGGCAAGAGTTCACTTTCAAAAGGATGTCACCTTTGAGTGTGTGAACACCATCAGGGACAACCATATTTATATTAGTTCACCTGTCGACCATCATGAGGATGTTGAAGGGTTTGTCTTCCCACATTTGTCCAAGTCTTAGTGATGTCTTTCATGGCTTGCTCAAGACATTTTGTCTCACATGGGTACATGTGCAAATTGTATGTAACATATTGTAAAGTGGAAGTCCAAGTGTCAATAGTGGAATGTAATATTCATAGAGTAGCTAAAGAGTTATGAGGGTAGGTGAACAGTCACAAAGGGGAATGTCAAGGGTCACCCCACCCTTCGCTATTCATAGTACCTCATAACTCATTGTAGAGTCTTTTGGTCAGCGAAGCTTCTGATAGGAGTATCTTAGAGAAAGTTTGGAGAGTATTGTAATGAGCCTTGGCTTCTCTACAGTGCAGATCTAGTACATCTCTTTGGAGGAGCAGGTGGAAGTGACCGTAACATTCTGCTATCGAGACTAGTGGTTGGTCGTGGTTGTACTGTATGATTGGAATTTTCACTTCTTAATATAACAGAGCCAACACATTTCATGCATGTTTTGTTATTTTATTTCAGTTAACTTGGTTACTCTAATGATATATGTATATGTTTTCTTACGCATGTATGTATAGACTCCTTCTCTATATGTATGTATGAATCTTATTGAGATGTGTTGTTGGTTTAACCATCATTTTGGATTGTTGGTTCACCTTCCTTCTAGTTTGTGATGCAAATTTTCTCGTGTGTTATCTTTCAAGCTACGTGTTTACATAGGTTTCCAAGGGGTGCAACCATTCCACCTCTAATGTGTTAGAGACATTCATGCACCTTTCTTGGCTTGTTGTGTGTCATGCCCTTGCTACCAATAGGGAAATCTTACTTGCCTATGCGTGCAACCGTAGTCAAGGTGATATCATATGACCCACTGTTGGGATTCCTACACCAAACAGTCTGAGGTCTAGTTGGGACTTCTTAGTATGGAGATCCCCTAACATGTTGGTGGGTCCAACACTGTCAACACATACTTATATTCCCAAGTAATAATGCTACAAGTCTAGGTCCTTCATCTAAAACTCATATGTCAACTCACACTTACTATTATCAATGAGATTCTCTGATCCTGTCAAAAACAAGTCATCAACATGTAGCAACAATATCATAGGCTCACCTATAACAACCTTTTAGAAAAGGTTGGGATCAACATCACTCTTGGTGAAGCCAAGACTCGCTAGGTATCCATCAATCCAAGAATACCAAGCTTAAGGTGCCTTCTTGAGTCCATAAAAATATTTCTTCAATATGAAAACATGAGTCTCCTTCTCATGCAACTCAAAGCCTTCATGTTGTCCTACGTACACTTATTCATAAATCTCTCCATTAAAGAAATTTGTATCCACATACATTTGACGCAATTTCCTGTTGGATTTTATAATTATGGTCAATCTTCATAGTGTATATTTTCATCATTTATGTAAGCAATTTTTCTTCATGCTCAAAAGGAAATTATATTATATGGATATTTCAAAGAAAAATTAGAAGGCTTGTTCTTCAATACCTTCTAAAACAGAGAATTTAAATTGGTATTATGTGTCACAGCTCCATAAGTTGACCATGTTGGTCCCTCTTGTTCATGTCATCTAGGCCCCTTAGAGGCACCGATTTGACCCTCCTAGATGGCTATCTATAAGCATTCATTCCTCCTCCATGAGATAAGAATTCAACCCACACACAAGACAAATACATTTTCTCCCAAGTGAAGGAAATATGTTGAATTTAAAGTGAAGTTGATCAAGTCAAAGGAGTAGATAAATAGGCTTGCACTTGTAGAAGAAATCTCTGCTACAATTCACAAGTGTTGAAGGAACAGGCTGATTTTTCTGTGGTAACTTTTCTATGATATGCCTAAACTTATGTGGACAGAGAGGGCCAAAATTTGGCCTCCTCTCGTGAGCCTAGTTTATACCTTTACTAATTTTCACTTGTGGGAATCTTGGAGGAGGGATGACTTGGAATCTTGGTGGTTTTCTAGTCTTTCCATCTTATTAGTCAGTTTTATTATCATCCTTACTTAGATATCTCTTTTATTGAGTTGATTCTATAAGTAAAGGTTGGTGGGATTTCTCCCCATGTTGGTTTTCCCATGGTAAACTCTTGTGTTATTGTGTGGTTGTATCTTTATGATCCTCTAACATTTTGTTATATTATTGAATTTCTTTGTGTAATTATTTTATGTTGAATAATAAATGTAAGAAAAATCATCAGAAATAATTATTAGTTTAGAGGACTATTGAAAACTCAAAATTTCAAACCCATAATAGAATCAATACAAATAAAAGTTATAATAGAATTTCACCTAGAAACTTGAGCCAATGTCTCCTCATATTCCTCTCCCTCTTTCTGGGAGAACCCTCTAACCATGAATCTTACATTATAATTCTCCATGCTACCATCCACTACATGATTGATATTGTAGATTCACTTGGAAGTTACCACTAACTTCACCTCATGTATTAACACAATATTCCACACAACATTCTTCGTGATGGATTAATATTCTTCCATCATGTCATCTTTCCAAACTTACTGAAATAATGCCTCATCATAGTTGGACAGCCTGGAATCAATATTATGACTCATTAAAGTGCCACGAGGAGCTACACATCCCTCAACTTATTGCAATGTACTTCAAAGACATGATAGTCTCTTCTTGGGTTCTGGAATAATTTGGCCCTTCTATCTATTCTTGATGATCTAAAAGATGTTCCACAAGTTTAGAATGCCCTAAACCAACATCCTTGACAGTTTCATGTTCTTCATCACCAACACCATTTCTATACATCCTATAACATCCCCTGGTAAACCTCGCATGAAAACACATAGGATTAGATAAATTTTACACAATTTACACATGTAATTGTTCTAATTACTTATTCCATTTTCCTTTACTAGATATTAGATATAATATTTATCTTTACATATAGTAATGTTTAGTAAACAAATAAGAATTTACATAACATAACATAACATCCAATGATATAAAATATTATCGTAAACATCTTGATGTAACATTGCATCATTTCCATGATTCTTTCAACTATGTTAGTTAATCACATACTTGGTAATGTAAATGACATGTTATGAAAATAATTAAAATAATCCAAATAAAACCATAGGAAATCACATCATTCAACACTAATATACCCTGGAAACCCCGTAGGGTGAAAACCAATAAATGTTTACTTTTATTATTAAACGCTCATGAGGGTGTTCACC
>APFE031167783.1:0-12344 GCA_000404065.3 Pinus taeda | reverse complement strand
AATGCTAAGGCCACAAATCAACAAACCCACATCATTTTAAAGAAATCATCTTCTAGTTCATGAATTCTTTGAGGTCAAGCACTCCTAGTCACACTTTCAATTCCCTGCACTATGTGGATCTTATTCTTCGACATGACCATGATGTAGCCTCAACAATGCCTAAATTAGAAAAGAAAAATATTAGTTTGATTTATTAGGTGGCTATATAAACATTCAAAAGCTTTTAGAAAGAAAATTTCTTGAAACTCAAGGTAAGAACATCCAAAATTGGCCCTTTTAATGAGTTATTAGTAATTTCACAAAGCAAACATTGTTACAAGTTGGGGCAAAAAGGCTTCAATTATGAAGTGCACAAACAAAACTTGTTCCAAGTTAATGAGTTATATCGAGTTTCATAATGTAGAAAAGTAAACAGAATCCTATAGAAATGCCATTAAAGAAAAATAGTAAATTAAATAGGCATATTTCTATCCCCACCAAAATAAATTAATCTATTACAAAAGGTGAAAAAATAAATTTATTCAAGGAGAAATGAACTTTGTAATGATCTACAAAAAAAAGATTATCCAACAACTAATTAGCATGGTGCATAAATAGAACACTATTTTACTAAACATAATGCACAAATAATTATAGTTCTTTGACATTGGAGAAAGCTCTTCTTTAGGATAAGCATAATGCAAAAATAGCTAGTGATATGTTACAATGTTGCAAAAAAAGTTCCCATTGCATTAATAAATAATTGTACAAGTATAGAAAAACAAATAAAAGAAATGTTATGAACAAGAGTAATTATCTTATGTATTATAGAGTGTAAATGTTAAACCTTACATAGGCCCTTCCTAAAAATACCAAATATTCCAGCTCCTAATATATTATGATATCACCTAAATTGCTCAAATGTGAATAAAAAAATAACTCAAGGGTCATGTAATGAAATATGGTTTGTGACCGACCAGCAACAGGGTCACGCGGGAGCCATATCTTTACACAAAAAACCGAACTAGAAGGACAATTGCAAACAAATAACAATACATTGACCAGACACTAGACTAGCGGACATGACATCCTCCAAGCAGAAACTAGCATTCACAAACAGAACAAGTTACAGGCCTACCCAGAATATACTCAACCGAATACCACCGAGTACAGGGGAATACGCTGCCCAGGTCACCAGTGAGGACCTGCAAGGAACCAGAAGGAAGATTAGGGTGTGTTACGGAGAAAATACAGAGGAACGAAACCCTGTAGAAGCAACATTAATTTGATAAACGAAACACTTACCCGAAGGACGCGAAGAGAAGCCGTATCTGGAGCAGAGAACGCCACTGAGCGACTGGAGAGAAAAGGAGCAAGTGGGTTAGAACCAGAATGAGGAGCAAATGAAATTGAAGCAAGGAGAAATAGTTTACCTGTGTTAAAACTGAAGGTGTTTCCCGAAGAACCCTGTGCTTGCAGCCAGAGTCAAAGCCGCATCATAAGAAGGTGAACAAACCCAGATAATTACCAGCAATCGAACTTGGAATGAAAACTCAAAAAACCAGTACCATACACAGAGATCACACGATGAAAGCCACATGAAAGAGAACAAGAAGATTGAATTCAAGCCACAGTCGAAATACGACCAACCGACGTTACAATGATAAGCACAAGCAAGCCAAACAACAAGTTATTCTACCGAAGACATAACCAACAGAGTAACAGTGTGACTTACTGAGGATTGAGCACAAAACCAGGCAAGTAACTTCCATAGCGAGACAACATTGTTTTTGAATAGGCGAACAGGATAACCAAACACGCAACGAAGGTCTCAACGAGTACCCAGAACCAGTTCAAGCACAGTACAATGCCCACGAATTTCATTACAGAGTCGAAGGAACCATAGGTTTTCCCAACTCAGAGCTCACAAACCCTCGGAGCAGCAAAACAATAACTGAAGAAAGGTCGAGAAGGCGCGTTAAACATTAGGGTTGAGTAGTATACCGAGGCAGGGTACTACCATTGAAGTCTGCATCTAATATCCAACTACCACCAACCTACCAAACCGCTGGAGAACACCATCCAACCGCCACGTAAACAATCCAACACATAGCATAAAGCGCAAAAGCATTGCCAAGTGGGCTCGGTCCCATCATGTTTACACTATTTATAGACATGGTTAAATTTGTTACTTTTATTTTTATCACCATTATGCACCCAAACACCTCAAATTATAAAAGTGGGTGTATGAAGAGTCTTCCACTCAGAGATGGTTAAATTTCTCTTGTCATTTTAGATACCATAATGTTGTGAAAGTCATTGTCAAATTTGACTTAGAAACAAATACGATGCTCTCATTACCATAGCCAAAATTAATTTTCTCTCTTGGTTCCTCTAATTTATACTCTTCTTTGTATTTCTTTTTCTGAATTGTGAGATGTGGGAAAATACAATATATTTGAAGTTGATAAACTGAATGTTTGGATGATTATAATGTTTTAAGGAGCAAGATGAGATATGGTTTTTTAATGATATGTGAAAATTAATTAATAATATATATGAAAATTTTATTTGTCTATATTTATGTGAATTAGATGGTAGTTATGCAGTATTTTAAAAATAAAAATTAACGATACGAATGAGTGTTAAGAACAAGATTTTGTTGAGTTAATTATATATGGATATTGAAATATAAAAAAAATGAGGATGATTTTTATATATTGAGACTTTTTAGTGGTTAAGTAGTACAATTCAATCAAAGAGTTAAAAAATATTGTGCCAATTGGAAAAAGTAGGTTAAAGTGCACAAACTTCCGAGAAGATGTTTTTCACTATCACTAATGGTCATTTGAGCTGCGCCATAGCAGCAAGCCCAGCCATGCAAATTTCATCTCCTGTATTTATAGTTTGCTACGAGTTTGAAAATATAGTTTGCTACCAGTTTGAAAATTTGAATTATTTGGAGCCCGACCAAAATGTGAGCCCTCCAAAAATTCTCGGAGGCCAAGGCCTAGCCGAGGCCAACGAGGGGGATTGGAAATAGTTTTCAACCAACAATTGACGCGCCTCGGTTTTACCTCACTAGCTGCGTCATTGCCCCAAGCGCAAAGATGCCTATTATCATTTGTTCATCTGCTTTATACTCTTCTTTGTATTTTTTTTTCTGAATTGTGAGATGTGGGAAAATACAATATATTTCAGGTTGATAAACTGAATGTTCGATTATTTGGTTGATAAAATTTGTTTTGTGTAAGATGGTAGTTATGAAGCATTTTAAAAACTAAGGATATGAGTTGAGTGCTAAAAATAGGATTTTTTTCCAGTTAATTGAATATGGATATTGAAATATAAAGAAAATGAGGATGATTTTTATGTATTGATATTTTTTAGCTGTTAATTAGTACAATTCAGTCAAAGAGGTAAGAAATATTGGGTGAATTAGAATAATTACGTTAAATTGCATAAGCTTTGGAGAAATGTTTTTCACTTTCACATGCACTATCACTAATGATCATTTGAATTACCCCATATTAAAAGACAAACTAATTTCTCGCCAATTTTTTAATAAATTCATGTTACTTGTAAACATTCAATGACAAAATGTTGATACCTTAGGTCTGAATTCACATTAAATACCCCTCCAACTAAAATTCATGTAATACCCATGTGATTGTTATATCATTCTCCTCTACTTAAATTTAATATAGTACCCTTAACTCTTTTGCAGAAGATGGAGTCCAACCAATTCCAACAATTAGTCCTAAGGCCCAAAAACACCAAACCTACATAATTTTAAAGCAATCAATTATTTTGTGGAAGATACAGTCTAAGCCACTCAAACTAATCCTAAGGCCACAAAGAAAAAACCCACACCATTTTAAAGAAATCAAACTAATTCTAAGGCCACAAATCAACAAACCCACATCATATTAAAGAAATCATCTTCTAGTTCATGAATTCTTTGAGGTCAGGCACTCCTAGTCACACTTTCAATTCCCCTCCCTATGTGGATCTTATTCTTTGACATGACCATGATGTAGCCTCAACAATGAGTAAATTAGAAAAGAAAAATATTAGTTTGATTTATTAGGTGGCTATATAAACATTCAAAAGCTTTTAGAAAGAAAAATTCTTGAAACTCAAGGTAAGAACATCCAAAATTAGCTCTTCTAATGAGTTATTAGTAATTTCACAAAGCAAACATTGTTACAAGTTGGGGCAAAAAGCTTCAATTATGAACTGCACAAACAAAACTTTTTCCAAGTTAATGAGTTATATCGAGTTTCATAATGTAGAAGTAGAAAAAGTAAACAGAATCCTATAGAAATGTCATTAAAGAAAAATAGTAAATTAAATAGGCATATTTCTATCCCCACCAAAATAAATTAATCTATTACAAAAGGTGAAAAAATAAATTTATTCAAGGAGAAATGAACTTTGTAATGATAAATAATGGCATATAAAATTCTACAAAAAAAAATTTATCCAATAACTAATTAGCATGGTGCACAAATAGAACTCTATTTTACTAAACATAATGCACAAATAATTATAGTTCATTGACATTGGAGAAAACTCTTCTTTAGGATAAGCATAATGAAAAAATAGCTAGTGATATGTTACAATGCTGCAAAAAAAGTTCCCATTGCATTACTAAATAATTGTACAAGTATAGAAAAACAAATAAAAGAAATGTTATGAACAAGGGTAATTACCTTATGTATTATAAAGTGTAAATGTTAAACCTTACATAGGCCCTTCATAAAAATACCAAATATTCCAGCTCCTAATATATTATGATATCACGTAGTAATGTGTCGAAAATTAAAGAGATCGCGGAGCAGAGCGGAGCTGGAGTGTGAAGACCTAGGAGTTCTGCGAGTTGATGCTGCGGCCTGCATTCCGGGCCATGGCTTCAGCCATGGCCCAATTAGATCCTTCCCATGGGGATGCGGAGAAAGCCTTCTCTGATCTGGTAAAGTCTGTTCCCCCTACTCGACCTAAACCAACAACTTCAAAATTTGTTAAGAAGCTGGATATTCTCCAAGAAGTTCAGTTGCCTCCATCACTTCCTCGAATGGCAGCGCTATCACTAGCAGAAAAAGGACTCATAGGACAGTTTACAGGCTTATGGCCTTCACCAAGAACAGTTCAAAGATGGGTGGAAAGGAACTGGTCCGATAAAATACAAGGAAAAATTTCAATTCGCTTCTGTGGCAAAGGTTATTATACCTTTCATTTTGAAACCAAAGCAGATAAGGACCTGATATTCAGGAACGGGCCCTATTTCATGGACTCTCGAGGGCTATATCTAAACAAGTGGACCCCTGATTTCGATCTAGAGCTAGACATCCCAAATGCGGTTCCAGTATGGGTCCGTCTTCCCCATCTGCCCTTGCATTGTTGGGGAGATGAATCGGTCAAAGCAATCGGGAATGCAGTAGGAAAATACATTGACAGAAGTGAGCCCAAAGACAACATGCAAGCCTGTGCAAGGATCTGCGTAGAAGTGGACCTCGGGAAAGGACTGCCGGAAGCCATCAAGTTGAAGGTGGATGAATGGAGCTACATACAACAGCTAGATTACGAGCAAATACCCTTTAAATGCAAGGTATGTCATGAATACGGTCATTTTTCTAATAGATGCACTAAAGTAACCAACTTGGAAACTGAAGACCAAGGAGCACAATGGGAAACTGTGAAAAAAAAGAAAGCAGCTCCCCCGTCCAAACCTGAACCATCTTCTGAACATCCAGGCCCTTCCTCCCTCCACACCCCAGACCCTCGGGCCCTTCCCAAGAACCTTCCTTCCCCTCATCCTCCAACCCTTTCCTTATTTTATCTTCTGATGATCCTCAATCTGAACAGCCCTCCTTTGAATTGTCTGATCCACCCTTGATCACCTCGATCCTCTCTCAGCCTTCCTCTGACCCTCCCACTCCTAGAACCACTAGAAGTTCTTCAAAAGATATTGGCACTTCAAGTGATCTCCATAAGAAGATTGGACCAGAAAGAAACTCAGCCAAACAACATCGGGAAGAAAGCACTCAAAAAGATATTGCCCTGGGGATCCAATCCCCTATGGAATCTTTCATGACAGGATCCCAAGAAAAAGAAACAGCAAGAAAAGACCACGAGAGACGAGCACCTCCTCGCTTGAATGCCCCATGATGAAGCTCTTATCTTGGAATAGCAGGGGCATGGGACACCCCTCCAAATCAGCTGCCTTAAGAGATCTTCTCCAAATAGAAAGACCTGAAATAATGTTGATACAAGAAACCAAACAAAGTCAAAATGAAATGTGGAGAATTGTAGATGCCCAAAAAAACTTCTCAGGGGCCAGCAACAACTCCAAAGGAGCATCTGGAGGAATTACTACCATGTGGAATAATCAACACTGGGATTGCAAGTCATCCTTTCTCAATCAAAATTGGTTAAAGACTAATCTAAGTAACAAAGATGAGAGCTGTGACCTCATCATTTACAATGTTTACATCCCCAATCACTATCGAGAAAAGGAACAGTGTTGGAAGGATTTGAAAGAAGATATAGATAACGAGCAGAACCCAAATATCATACTAGCTGGAGACTTTAACTTAGTCCTCCACGCGAATGAGAAAAGAGGGGGCAATTTCACCCATGACCCCTTCAAAAGTCAGTTGGAAGGAATAATGTCTGAACACGAATTGATTGATATTATCCCAAAAACTCGAAAATACACTTGGAATAATAGAAGGTGGGGACCAGGCAATATCATGGAACGATTGGATAGAATTTTGGTTAACATCTCCCTTCTTTCCTCCTTTGCTGCGGGTCACACAAAAATTCTCAGTCCCACGACCTCAGACCACTTTCCCATCCTCCTAACGATGGATTCCCATTCTCAGCTGGGACCAATCCCGTTCAGGTACAATCCACTGTGGAGAAATAATGCAGAGGCTGAAGCTATCATAGAAACCACCTGGAAACATCATGTAGAAGGCTCTCCTAGCCATATATGGGAGACAAAAATCAGAAGCACAAGAAAATCTCTCAAAGACTGGGCAAAAGTCAGCTATCAAGAGCCAGAAAAGATTAAAAAAAAAATACAGCAAGACTTGGAGGAAACCCAGAAACAAATTGAAGATCAAGGGTTTACCCACCAGCTAAAAAACAAGGAATGGGAAATACAAGAGCAGCTAATGCACATCAAGAGAGCGGAAGAAACCAAGTGGAGAATTAAATCAAGACAGCTATGGCTGAAAGAAGGAGACAAAAACACTGCCTACTTCCACAAGCAAGCCACAGTCAGGAAGATAAGGAACAATGTAAATGCTATTACTGATAATCAAGGCAGCCAACATAACAATCAAGAATCCATCAAGAGGGCTGCCTCCCTTCACTTCAAAAGCCTTCTTACTGAAAACCAATAAGAAACCGACTACGCTGAGCTGTTGCAGCATCTTCCGAAAGGCATTTCTCAAGAGGTGAATGGCAGTCTAAATCGAGAAATAACGGAGGAGGAAATCAGGAAAGCTATCTGGACCCTGCAACCGGACAAGTCTCTAGGCCCAGATGGTTTCCCAATCAATTTTTACAGGGATCATTGGCATCTAATAAGAAAAGACCTGGCAAAGATGTTGAGGGGAATCCAAAGAAAAGGGAAAATGGGGGGCTTCACAAACTCAACCTTCCTTGCCCTCATTCCCAAGGAAAATCGTCCCACATCCTTCTCTAGGTTTCGTCCAATTTCTCTGTGTAATTCCTCATATAAGATTTTCACAAAAATCATAGCTTCTAGACTCCAGCCCCTCCTTCCATCCCTTATCTCTTAAAATCAAGGGGGCTTCCTATCTAATAGGCAAATCCATGACACAATAACCTTGGTCCAAGAAGCCATTCATTCCAGCACATTTAGGCAAGAGAAAGGTTTCGTTCTCAAGCTCGACTTAGCCAATGCTTTTGACCGGGTAAGACATTCCTTCTTGTTCGCTGTCTTCAGGAAAATGGGATTCAATTCTGCCTTTATCAGTACCATTGCCACCTGCATATCAGGCCCTTGGATATCGCCTCTGATTAATGGGCACCCTTGTGATGCCTTCCAATCCTCCTGACGGTTAAGGCAAGGCTGCCCTCTCTCCCCTTATCTTTTCATTCTTATGGATGAATCCTTTAACAGTGCTCTAAAACACAATAGAAGAGTTGGCCTCATCTCTGGCATCAAATTCGGGAACGGAGTCAAGGACATCAACCACTCCCAATTTGCTGACGACACTCTCTTGATTGGAGGAGCATCCACTACCATTGCAAGGCGCTTCAAGACTCTCCTCGACCAATTTATGGAGTACTCAGGGGGAGCGATCAACTTTCACAAAAGTTGCATCTATGGTTGGAATATTTCCAACCAAACTGCGCACAGCATCGCCAACATCTTTGGAGTTGCCTATAAAGCAAACTGGGACCACTTTACCTACCTTGGGATGCCGGTCATTCTGGGACCATTAAAAGCAGCTACTTGGAATGAAATAATAGACAAAGTCAAGAGGAAGGTTCAGCAATGGGGAACTCAATGGCTCAATCCAGCAGGCAGGATAATTCTCCTCAAATCAGGTATATCCTCCTTACCTCTATACCGATTTACTCTTTATCAAGCTCCTGCTATTTTTCATCATAAATTGGAAATCGCCCTCCGAAATTTCTTATGTCAAGCAGGGAAAAAAGAAAAAAATAGATTTAATATGGTCAGTTGGAAAAGTGTAATCCAATCTCAGGACAGAGGTGGTCTGGGAATAAGAGCCCCCAAAATCCTAAATTTGGCATTTGGGATCAAAATGGCCTGGAGGTTAATCAATGAGCCAAAAGCCTAGTGGAAACAGGTCATAGAAAGCAAATACCTCAATGGCAAAAGGCAAAGACTTCTTGAAATGGACATTCCCAATAGAGATTCCACCAAAATTTGGCACCTCTGCAAGAAAGAAATCCCCTTCCTCAAAAAAAACACCTCAAAGATCCCTGGAGGAGGGGACAACATTAACTATGCCACTGACAAGATAATGGGTCTTCAACCTCTAAATACAATTGAAGAAGCCATCCCCATCATACACCATCTCAATTGTAAAGGCATCCAGAGGCTAGACCAAATATCGAAATGGGATGTAGACATAGGTGCCTGGACTAATTGGGATTTTCCAGCCACTCCATCAGCTTTAGAAGCAAGCCTCAAAGCCCTCCAAAATAATCTTCAGAACAGAGCCCCCATAAAAAAAGGAGCAGCAGACGGATTTCGATGGGACCCCACGGGTTCAAGCTACACCATCAAGTGTGGGAATCACTATATCTGCAATAACACTTATCAGATCCCCATTTGGAACCATTGGCGGATTATCTGGAAATCTAAGGCTATCCCCAAAATCAAATTCTTCACTTGGTTGCTGCTAAAAGGCAAAGTCCTCACAGCTGAAAACTTAAGAAAGAGAGGGATCAATGGTCCATCAAGATGCCCCAACTGTTGCTCAGCAGAGGAAACAATCCAACACTTGTTCCTTGACTGCCCCTTCGCCAAGAGATGCTGGATCAAATTGTCATTCTTGGGCAATATAAATTGGCAACCCCAGCAGAACATTTCAGAGACAATATACGAATGGAAAAAGAACTGCCCATGGAAAGACAAGAGGAGCAAGATTGTTAAAAGAATTTGGGCTATCATTCCTCATAACTTACTCTGGAGAATTTGGCTCACAAGAAACAAAAAGATCTTCCAAAACAAAGAGAGCAATGTTCAAACGACATGCAAGAATGCCCACACCTTGGCGCAAGAGACAATAGCAGCAAAGTATAAAGGAAAAATCCAAGCAGAAGATTACTCAGTGGAAGAAAGATCAGTTATCAGGCACATACTGGACTGGCCAGGTCAACATGAGGAGACTCAGAGAACGGACAGACAGCAGCAAGCACAAGCCAGGGAGTGGGAAATCAGACTACCAGTTCATGATTACAAGATGTGGATTCAGACCAGTAACTGCCCAACTTTATACTTTGATGGTGCATCAAAGTCAAACCCAGGCCAAGCAGGAGCGGGAGGAGTGATATTAAATAAGTTTGGGGATGAAATCTGCAGCTATGAATGGAGCCTGGGAAGAAAAACAAACAACAATGCATAGGCATTAGCCCTATATCAAGGACTAATACAATTAAAAAACATGGGTATCAGAAAGGCATTAGTTTTTGGGGACTCTGCAATAATTATTCGCCTTATGACCTACAATCAGCGATCCCCCAACAGTAACCTCCAGCAACACATTGAGCGCATCAAACTCCTCCTCAATCACTTTGAAAACATCAAGTTCTACCACATACTTCGCACGCTAAACATGAAAGCAGACAAGTGCACGAATAATGCAGTAGGAAGGCAGGAAGGTATGCTAAGGCACAATAACAGAGAAAGTCTTCAACCCCTGCCATGACTCAAAACAATCTTGGTACTGCCCAGATTCGCTTGGTCATCAAGTGTGCGAAGGGCATGGTCTCCACAGTTGCAGGACAAACTGCAGAGAGTGTATTATGCACAACCAGCCAAATCCGAACCTCGACAGAGGTGATCACCTGTCAACAAGGAAAAACAACTCATTTCAGCGCCGGCACCAGGCTTAAAGATACAGCAAAAGAAGATTGTCCGACAGATTTGGGGCTGAACCTCACCATTCCCGTGATTCCGACTCCAGCTTGGAATTCTATCCATTGTTTGATCCAATCTATAAATATGATCATCAGCAACCAAAGCGTCGCCCATCGCGATCAAGAGACTGTGCAGCAACTTCAGTTTGAAGCAAGCGTCTTCACTCAGAGTCTCAGAAGGAACAATCCTCTGGTATCGCCTCACATTACTCTATTCAGTTTTATTCTAACTACTGTTACGATGATCTACAGGAACGCTCAAGTTTGGCTCTGCAGGGCGTCTCATCTTGCAACTCCTCCATCTAAACATTCTACGCCTTCCCCTCTTCGTCTTTTTCCGGCATTCCCCGCTCTCCCCTTCTCGTCCTTCCTCTGTCTCAATCCTTTTCCCACCTCCCGTCTCTTCAGCGAGCTCTCAACAGCTCCCTCCCCTCTCCTTTTCTCCGCCCTCACCTCTGATATTCCCTTCTATCCTGTCCGCTTCTCCCTCAACCGACCTCTGGACTATTTCCCCTCAGTCTCGTGCAATAAGACCCCTCCCAATTTCTCAGCAGTAACATTTGCTCTGAAAGCGGGATTCTCTTTTTCTCCCGACAGTATTTTCAGAATCTATCATCACGTCAGAGCATCAAATAACGCTCCCAATCCTCCCGCCCACCTAACCTCTGTTTTCACCTACCTCCCCCTCCGCATCATTCCTCCTTCAATGGCACGCAGTGAGGATTGTTTTCACTGTGCTGATCTGCAAGCCGAGTTAGAGGAAATAAGGACTCAGCAGTCAATGTTAGATGACAAGCAAATATTATTGGGCGCAAGATTAGAAGAGCACGACAGGCGTCTTGACGAGAAAAGCAGAAGACTCTTTGAACAGGACCGCATTAACACTGAAAAATATAAAGCAGAAATCCAACTTTTTATGCACAAGGCTGCTTCCCTCCAAGAGCAATTCAGGCAGCTCATCAACCGCTGCGCCCATGCCGAAGAATCAATTTCCATTCTGAAATTCATGATGGAAAAGAATGCCATTGGCACCAGCTCCTCCAGCATCAAGCAAGAAGCTAAAGAAGACCTGCCGGAGGAATCAACGGAAAGACACATTCAACACATCATGATCGACTGAATGAACTTTAAATGTATTTTTTTGTTATTCTCCTTCATTAGAATATATAGTAGTGCTGTTTTTAATAGTAGCAAAAAAAGCAAACTAAGGATCAAGGGGGTAGCCTCTTTTTGTAAACCCCTTGTTCTTTCTCATTCTGCGCATATTATGTACCAGAGGATTCGAAATCCATGTTTTTTTTTAGAATATAATACATAGCAACCAAACATTTCAATATATATATATATATTATGGTATCACCTAAATTGCTCAAATGTGAATAAAAAAATAACTCAAGGGTCATGTAATGAAGAGAAATAAGTTAAGAACAATTTTTTTTTCTTTCCATCTACTAGAAAAACTAAATCTTTTGTGAAGGTATGGATCCAATCCTAATGATTTGCAAGATTACCAATGTGGGTTTAGTTTCTTGTGCAAGGAGGGGTGACACTCTTGAAGAAAACAACATGCCAAGAATATTTGATTATTGTGATTTAAACTTAGACTACATCATGAATACTAGTCAACACAATCCATTTGTCTATCAAAGTTTTCTAATGATAATAGGGTCCCTAAGAAGTGTTTATTATTGAAACTATGAGAGGTAGCAATT
>APFE031167778.1:36149-66749 GCA_000404065.3 Pinus taeda | reverse complement strand
CACTGAGTCCTTCTCTGGAGGGTCCAGCCAGCAAGTCTCATAAGCATTCACCCTTGAAGGTAGATCTCCCAAGACAAACAACTCTCTCTCTCACACAAGGCAACAAACTTGATAACCTTCCTTAAGCTCTCTAGCAATCCACACACAACACACCAAATGCCTATTAAGAGCAGCACTAAAGCACTATGAATTCCTCTATGTCAAAGTCTATATGTTCCAAACTAGCTGCTCATGGTAATGGTGGAGGCTTATATAGGAGAAGGAGTCTCCATGAATAGTGAAAGGATGAGCTTATCCCCAAGAAAGGTGGGTCATTAGGTGAACAGACATGCCATAGAAAGGAGGGCGACCTTCACAAAGCCAACAACCAGGTCTGGAGTCATCTGGAAGGCTGGCTGTTAGAACAAACTCGCCCAAACAAGATCAGCGCGGGTGCATAACTGAGCTGGTGCGCTGGCATCGCATCTCAATTACAGAAGAGGTCTGGTCAGCGCGATTTAATGCAAGTGGAGGGTGCGCTAGCTATGAAATTCGACCAGCGTGGAAAACCCGTGTGTTTCCGCGCTGGCAGCGCACCAATTACACTATCATCCGCGAGTCAGCACGGTTATTTCAATAACAGTCGCGATGATCCAATAAACTTAGGCAAAGAGGGTTTTTTGGCCATTTCAGAGAGCATGAGCATCGTGGATTTGGTTTTATGACACAGTAGGGAGACTGACAAGGAGACAGTGACAATTTACTGTGTAACACCCAAGTCGCAAACAAAGTAAGGCTATCTATAAGGGCATGGAAACTAGGGAGTGCCAAAGTGTGCAAGGAATGCTAGGAAGTGATAACACATGCTAGAAAGTTCCAAGGTGTGTTAGGAATTACAAGACATTCCAAGTGCTAAGGCATGCCAAGATGTGCTAGGTGCTAGGGTATGGTGCCAACACATGCTAGGGAGTGCTAGGGAAACACAATGGAGGACTAGTTTCAATTGCATGGAAATAAATGAATAAAAGTGTGTGATAGGGAGTGTCAGCGAGTTCTAGGTGTGTTAAGGAGGGGTGGACAAGGCATTCTAGGTAGTGACAATGGATGATAGAGTGCTAGGAAGGAATGTCGAGATGTGCCAAGTGCGAGGGTGTGCTAATGTGTGCCAAGGAGTGTTAAGGAGTGTCAGGGAAGCACAATGGAGTGCTAGGTCATAATGCATGGAAATGAATGAATAAGAGTGTTTAAAAGGAGTGTCAGTGAGTTCCAAGTGTGCTAAGGAGGAGTGACAATGAATGCTTGGCAGTGCTAAGGAATGTTAGGGTGTAAGGGTGGCATGCAACCAGATGTGCCAACATGTGCATGGAAGTGTTATCTAGGAGTGCTAGGGAAACATAAGGGAGAACTATGTTAAAATGCATGGAAATGAACAAATAAGAGTTTGTGATTGGAAGTGTCAATGACTTCCAAGTGTGTTAACGAGGGAGTGACAAGGTATGTTAGGCAGTGTTAAGGCATGCTAGAAGCCAGGGCGACATTCCAATATGTACTAAGTGCTAGGGTGTACCAACACGTGCCAAGGAGTGTTAAGGAGTACTAGGGAAACACAAGGGAGAACTAGGTCAAAATGCATGGAAATGAATATTGAATAAGATTTTGTGACTAGGAGTGTCAACACACTCTAAGTGTGCTGAGGAGGGAGTGAAAAGGTATGCTAGGTAGTGCCAAGCAATGCCAGAGTGCTAGGGTGACATGCCAAGATGTTCCAAGTGTTAGGGTATGCAGATGCATGTCAAGGAGTGTCAGGGAAACACAAGGAAGCACTAGATCAAAATTCATGGAAATGAATGATTAAGGGTATGTGACAGGGAGTGTCAATGAGTCTGAGGTGTGTTAAGGAGGCAGTGACAAGGTTATATGCTAGGTAGTGCCAAGGTATGCTAAAATACCAAGGAGTGTTAGGAAGTGTTAGGGTGTGTTAGGGAGTGTCAAAGCATGCCAAGGAATGTAGTGGATGCTAACACATCCCTCATAGTGCTAAGGCATTCTAAGACATGTCAAGTGTTATGGTATGTCAAGATGTAAATTGTGTTACTTAGTTCTTTTATGGCCACAGTTGGATGTTACGAGCCTTGTCTTTGCAGCTTGTTAAGTGGGATGAGTTGAGATTGAACATGAGTAGCCTAAGATGCATTACAGGTAGTTCTTAGGTGAACAAGGCATATGTTGAATTTCCATAGCACATGAAAATCTGGGTTTGGTATCAGAATATTTGATGCAAACACACTCAAGCATGGAAAATTTTAAGAACCCCCCCTAAATTTATAAGTATAATAAATGGGTGAATCTCCATGGTATATAGGAAAAATGGAAAGCGATTTTATCAATAATATAATATGTATATATAATTTTTTGGCGAATCTCTCACCAAGCATGGCGAATATTTTACTCAATTATAAAATCTGTAAGATCTTGGTATTACCATGGGTTATCATAAACCTCGACCTTAAAAATTACTATTAGTAATTTATAAAAATTAATAAAATTAATAGTTGATTATTATTTTGTTTTTATTTTGACCAAGCTAAAATGTTTAACATACATTAAATTACAACATCTATTTTTACTCTTAATCGGATCAAATATTTTTTCACTCTATGCTAGTTTGCATATCACGATATTTGATACCTCTCGGGGGTTAGTAGATCCAGAGTAAAGATGTATCTATGCTGGTTTAATTCCCCCATTTAAATAGGCTACATTCCAGGTGAATACCATGGGTCAATACCATGTGCCATTTTGGTGAATATCATGGGTCAATACCATGTGCCATTTTTATTTTTATTAATACTAATATTAGGGTTAATAATGTTTTTTGGCATGGTATTAATAACAATCTAGTCCATGGTATTTGTCCCATAGTATTTTGCCCATAGGTTTCACCTAAATATAACACATTTTTTGAGTGTTCGTAAATATAAGGTGACTTATGAAGTAAATATAAAAATATGTTTTATTTGTTTACCATACCTCTCGCTTATTTATATTTTTATTAATTTACCATACCTCTTTTACAAATATGGTATTTGGCCCATAGGATTCACTTAAATAAAACCTCTTTTTTGAGCCTTCATAAATAGAAAGAGGGTTATGGACTAAATATAAAAAAAGAGGTTTTATTTATTTACCATACCTCCACTTTATTTATATTTTTATTTGTTTACACCCTTGCATGTATATAAGGTGACTTAGGGAGTAAATATAAAAAATGTTTTATTTATTTACCATACTTCTCATTTATTTATATTTTTATTAATTTACCATACCTATTTTATAAATATGGTATTTGGCCCATAGGATTCACTTAAATAAAACCTATTCTTGAAAATGGGGGAATGGAATAATTTCAAGGGATAAATTTACCTTTTTTACCCTCTCCCTTAAAATAAGGTGGGCTATTTGAGGTGATTTGTAAAAATGTACTATGATACAAAATATTCGCCCCTAAAATTTTCTATGCATTCAAGTTCCATAACACATCTACTTTACAAAACTAAATCTACACACATCGGGAAATAAACTAGTGCACATGACAATTTTTAACTTTTTCAAACTCTTCTTCGTTATATTACGAACTATAATAGAACAGGCTAGAGCTCACGTACTAGGGATCATGTCCTTTTACAATCAAATTGATACAAGGAATATAACTAAGGATTGTTGTTAGTCCTTTAATAACCAATCTAAATTGAACAAGACAACACTTGACCTACTCGTTGATGGTGGCCACACACAACCCCTTCATTCCACGTGTCTTGGACACATCTAGCAGTTCCTCTTGCCTCCCATTTTGAAACTCCTCAATCTACCTTTACCATTGAAATGAACTCCTTTATGTTACTGAACTTGACTCAACAAAAAATTCCCTCTAGCTACCTCATTTTTTCTTCAAGGTCTGCAACACTTAGGGTCTCCGATTAGTTGTTCAAAAATCCATTGTGAACAACTCTTTGGTTTACCCATTTTTTCCATATTGCTGCTCCAAGATGACAAGCTTAGGGTGTGGAGGTCAACCTTCTTCTCGCTAACTCAATCCTATACAATACAATGAACTAGGGCTAGTTGGCTAGCCCACTTGACTGCTACTTTAGTCCTTAAAAGTTTGCACGTCCTTAGGCCCAATACACCTTCCCTTCTACTAGTATTGTTGTCCTTCACAAGTACAAGACTTAGGTCTCTTCTTTGAAAATCACCTAACAACCCCCCAACTGTACTATAACTACCATCAATTTTCCCAACCATAGTCAATTCTTTTATCGATCTAGGGCCCACAACACTGCCCTCATCTAGTGCTCTTCAAATCTACCACCTAATAATGATTTGAGTCCTCTCAAAATCACTATTCTTGTGTAGCAATTTCTTTATTGTCCAATCTATGAAAAAATCTGAACTACTCCTCTTATAATCCTTCCAACAATCTGTAGATGACTGAACTAGGGTCACAAATCATCCACTAATAGGGCATTGACTAATTATTTATAGGTCTCTTCAAATCTTTGTTCAAAACTCTATGGACAATCCACCAAAATTAACTCCTCTTCATGTAAATCCATTCCTCATATGGTACATTTCTTCTATTCAATCTTCTACTCAGGTTCCACCCTTCTTTGGATTTGTTATCTCCACACATTTTTTGCAAACCATCTTCCAGATCTGTGGTCTATATTGCAGAGATAAAACTCACTCTAAGGGTCATGACCCCTCTTCCTCTACGCAAATTTTTCATAGTCTTAAGGGAAACATTATGGACTAAACATGATATGAAACCATCCTAACTAGGGCATTTTACTTATATTATAATTTTTTTAGAACAAAGCCTATCCACCCATAGCAGAGAAAACAACTCTTGCCTCCATAAGAAACTCGAAATATCTCATATGGATCCATAGATTATGGGCATTTCTTTTACTGAATCTTGACCTAAAATTAAAATCCGTACAATCCTCAAACTACAGTTACCTCAGTCAGTATTACACCTGCAACTACTTATATTCTGGCCTTAAATTTTGATGTATACCCTCCTCCATTTGTGTTGTTCTTTATGACATACCTTGCAACCTACTAAAAATAACAAGACAAGGTCTCAACCCTCTCTTCTATTTCATAATTTGATGCAACCTTCAGATAGAAACACCACTAAAACCACATGCCGAAATTCTCATGAGCTGCCTCTCTTGAGCTCAATCTAGCATAAGAGAACCAACGGTATGCCATCCTACTTCCTAGATCAAACCCATTAAGGTATGCGACATTCTTGTGAACCCTCACATGATGATATTTCTCTTGGTGGATTATCATGGCCTCCATTTAGCAACCCTTACTCATCCCTCTAACTTGGCCTACTTTAGGACTACATCTCTCTTGGCCTCCTTGATTAAATGAGCTCCTTCTCACTTGATGTTTTTTCCTTCATACTAATTTCTCCTTAAATATATTTTCCTATCTAGGTCTCCTAGGAACCCTCTAGAACTTACAAGTTTTATCCACTTAGGCCTTAGGAAATATTAATTTTCCTTTATAATTTTCTTTTAGATTTTAAACCCCATCTTGGTTCCAAAACCCCTTCACTTGGTTTCCTTTCCCATAAAGCATTTTGTGACAAAACTCACACAAACCCATCTCACTAGGCTTTTGGAGTACCTCCCAAGCTACACAATTCAACAACATAGTCTAGTTGTAGTAATCATAACTTGTTCAAGCTCTTGTAGTCAAGCGAGGACTTGGTTGGGTTCCCAAGTTGCAAATTAAGGGTAATTGTGAGGGAATGATAGCTAGGGAAGGTCAGGGCATGACAAGGAATGAAAAGGAATGCTAACACATGTTGAACAATATCAATGCATGCTGAGGAGTGTTAAGGAGTGTCAAGGCATCACAAGGGAGAACTAGGTCAAAATATATGGAAATGAAGAAATAAGAGTGTGTGCCAGGGGGTGTTAGTGAATTCAAGTGTGCCAAGGATGAAGTGTGTTAGGAGAAGTTCATAATAGGATTTACGAGAGGCAATCCTACGGTTGTGAAAAGGGTCTTGACAAAATGGTTTTAGATAAAGGGAGACTTCTTGCTAGGCACAACACTATTTTTCCTTTAGCTACTATATTTATATGACACGTGGCACATTTTTTCCAAATTCTCATGTTTTAAAATATTTTAGACAATTACATATTGTACATTATTTTGTATAAGTTTTGGGTCACTTGGATTGTGTTGGCTTATATCACATGTGCCTTGTGCATCTTGTGGTTCTTGCAAACTCTTAGTTAATGCTTTATTGTTTATATGAACTGGACTTACACGTGAAATATTGTGTGTGTAAGCTATGTTGCTTAGTTATTTTATGGTCGTGGCTAGATGTGATCCTTCTCTTTGTAAGTTCTTAAGTGGTAAAATTTGAGCTTGGACATTAGTGGCCTAAGATGAGTTATAGGCAGTTCTTAGGTGAACAAGGCACAATCTACTTGTAATAGTTGCAATTGGCCAAGTTATTGACACTGAAGTAGGCCAATGTCACATGAACTGTAGTATTTAAGGACTTGACTGGGTTCCCAGGTCATGAGAAAATGTAAGGCTAGTTGGAAGGATGTGAGTGCCAAGGCATGCTAGGGAATGCTAACATATTCTTGATATAAGAAGGCATGTCAAATATGCTAAGATGTGCCAAGTGCTAAGGCATGCCAAGATGTGCAAGGGTGTCACAATACATGCCAGGGACTGTCAAGGCAACAAAAAGGAAAAATAATTTAAACTACAAGGAAGTGAACACATAAGAGGGTTAATAAGTCATCAATTTACCGTTTCCAAGAGGGTCATGCTAAGCACACCAATACTAGGTTCCGATAGATGCCACGTGCCAAGTGTTAGTGAATTTTAAGTGCCAAATATTCCTATGTTACTTCTCATCTAATTTCCAATAGTTTATCTCAAATAAATTTAATATTAAACCATGCCAAATCATACCAAGGCATCGCAATGAATTCTAGACATGCTAAGACTTTCCAAGCGCCAACACGTGCTAATGTGTGTTAAGGAGTGATGCACATGTTATGAAGTGGTAGGGCATGTTAAAGAGGCTAAGGTATGCCAGAGAGTGCTAATGCATATTGAGTGCTAGGGAGTACTAGGGAAACACAAGGGAGAACTAGGTCAAAATGAATGGAAGTGAATGAATATGAGGGTGTGTTAGGGTGTCAACGAGTGCCTAGCATGCCAAGGAAGGAGTGACAAGGTATAATAAGCATTGGTAAGGCATGCTAGGGAAGTTTAGAGCATTTCAAGAAGTGCCAGAGTGTTCTAGGGAGTTATAGTGTGTGTTAACATGTGCCAAATAGTGCCAAGGCATGCCAAGGCATGCCAAGACATGATAGATGCTAAGGCATGCTAGGATGTGTAGAGTGCCAGGGTATGCCAATATGTGTCAAGGAGTGTCAAGGAAACATAAGGAAGAACCAAGTTAAAATGCAAGGAAATGGACACATAATAGGGTTAATAAGTCATGACTTTATCTTTTTCAAACGGGGCATGATAGGCACACTAATAATAGGTTCCAATAAATGCCAAGTGCCAGTGTGTGCCAAGTGTTAATGTATGCTAATGCATGCCAAAGTGTTCCAAGGCATGTTAGGGACTACAGGGCATAGTTAATTATGAGCACTAGTGCATTAACATGATTACCAATCTATCATAGATTTACTTGGAGGTGTTTAGACCAGAGATGTACGCCACTAGATGCTTGTCAATGGAATCTTTGATAATCTTCTTTGCTTTGACTTCACCATTGGTGTATTTGTTCTTTATGTGCATTTGATGGCAGATATGATTTTGCTTGCCTTTCACAGGTATATTTTCCCTCACCTTGAAGGAAGACAAGATCACCATTGCAGGGACTGATTTCATGTTTTCAATTGATGCCATCTCTCAAGCTACAAGCATACCAAACATTGTTGAAAACTGGTTCAAAGGCATGAACCTAGACCTAGAAGAATACAAACCCTACTTGAAATCACAATACAAAGGAGCTCACTCACATTCCCATTCATATACTTATTGGAGAGATATGCAGCATTGATGAAGGCTATCATGAAGTTCTTCACATGGGAGGGAATATTTTCTAGGCTATATCAATACCACATAAGACTACTCATGCACTTTATAGCTGCCAAGTCTCTAAATTTGTCCAACTACCTGTATAGGGGCCTAACCAAAATGTCTGAAAGGGTGCAATTGAATGGAAAAGTGCATTATACTAGCCTATTTCACCATAGTCTGATAAAAGTTATAGTACTCCATCAGTTGAAAGAGAATAACATGACATGGGACACCTTCATTGAGGCAGCCTTGAAAACACATATAACCACTTCACCAAGCCAACACCAAACCATGTTAGTACAACCCATGGAGGTGGGGTCATAAAGAAAACATGATGAGGTTTCCAAGGCACCTAGGCTTGAGGTGACCGAGATGTATCAGAGAGGTATAAGCCTTGTGTTTTCTCCTCAAATTGAGGAAGGGGCCAAACCTACTACATCAACAAAACAAGGATCACCATCACATCATGAGGCTTCTTTGCATGATGAGGAGCCCATTGAGCATGACTTTGACCTAGTTGACTTGGAGGCACATGATGAACATCAAAACCTACAACAATTCGTCAAAGAGAATGATTCTCAGATCATGGAGCTCAAGGACAATTTTTAAAGGGCCAAATTAATGATTTCATTCCTTGAGCAAGAAAATAGTCGACTTAAGGAAAATAGCTAGTCATGGAGAAAGAGAAATTTAGAATCCAAGAAACAAGAGATGAAAGGCAAGGTAGTGGTGGACCATGAATACACTGAGCAACATGAAGTACATGTGGCAAGGAAGAGACCAAGGATAATGGGTCTTAGGAAGGCACTTCAGAGGGAAAGAGAACAAAAGCCACCAATGGAAGAATTAACCTTTGAAGAGAGGATTGCCATGGAAATAAATGATGACAAGGAGTTTTGGCTTGAAAAAGTCAATTGCCACATTGAGAAGCTCCTTGAAAATGCCAACAGGGATAACAAGTTTCAAAATAAAATGGCCTTTCATTATTACACAAGGAATTAGGTTGCTAAGGTCAAAATCAAGCAGTTGAAGGAAAAACTCAAGGAAACCCTAATCAACCAAGAGGAGTGAAGTAAGTTATATTTTCTTGTTGATGCACCCATGATTGCATAACATACCTTATCAGGCATCTTTGGACAAATTTTGTGAGGATTTTGAGAAAATTTTATGTGTTTGGTGCAAACTAGTGTAGACTTGCAATTTTTTGGCAAATTTCTATCTAGGAGTGAAACAAGCTCACGTTGTGCTTCTTCCTTAGGGCTCCAAATGATGGAAACTAAGAATTTTTGGAAATATTATGACCCCCTCTCCAAACCCATTTTCCCACTTTCCTAGTATGGGGCTCACTTTTTGAGAAATTTGCAAGAAAGAGGCCAAAAATCACCTTTCCGCCCCTCTTTTTCCATTTTGCTGCGCACCTGGAGACACCTTGGGAGAATGGCCATATCTTAGCCAAAAATGGGTCATTTTGAGTTAAATAATACTCTAAATACATCTACACTCTCCCAAATTTCTAGAAAAATCTTCAGATCTATATTTGGACTTCAGAAAGGCACTAAAAAATGGCCTCCAACAGATCATTGTACACCTGGAAATTTTTGAGTTTTTGGTAAAATTTTCACTCTGAATTTTTTTGTAATTCCTAGTTTTACTTTGGTAAAAGTCAAAAGGATGAAGTAGATGAATGTGAGGGGTAAAAGTAAATGTAAATAATGGGTGGTTATTCTTTATAAGTTGTTTTGATGTAAATTTGACCTCATTTATGAGAGAGGTTGGAGTCAAAGTTAATTGTAGAAGTTGTTTTTAACTTCCCTAGATGGTGAGTGCTAGCATTGCAGCACAATGCTGCAATTCCTAGGCTGCCTACTTTACTTTTATCAACTCAGTAGGTCATATCAAACTTGGAAGCATCGGTGCTATATGCACAAGTACTAGTTCTCGCTACAGGTTGTCACTTGATCAACTGATTTAAGATCGCTAGGAGCTCAAGCCAACTTCTATAGATTTCAGAAGAAGCTCTATGTGTGATGAAAGGAAAGAAATATTACTCTACAGATGCAATTCTAACTGCAGAAAGAAGAAAGACAAGAATGTGAAGCAAAACCTAGTAAACCCTAATTAACAAGCTAATTCTACTTTTGCCAAAAACACTATGAAAACCATGAAAGAAATTCCATTACCTACTCAAGGAAGTAAAAAACATCTAACCATGCTATTTCTATAAATAAATAAGAAAAAAACATGTTTTTGGATTCTTGTGTGTTTTTATGTGAATTTAGCATGCATCTAATTTATTGTGTGTGAGTGTGGCAGCAAACATGTGGCGTTAGAGGATGGTTTTGGAGCCTAGAGGATGTAGGATGGTGTCGATGGGTCCTAGGAGGTCTTAGGTGGCCTTCTGGAGGATTTTCCCACACTTGGCCTTCAATAGAAACCCTACAGGAAAAACTATAGGAGGACACAAGAAAACCACAGGAGGAAAATAGGGAAACTATAAGAGGCCTACAAGAGGAGGCCGAGAGCAATTTTTGTTGTTTTCAGGGTGTGAGAGTGGGTGGAAAAGGTGGATGAAGGCTGGAATGAGGTGTTAGGGCACCTAAGGTCTACCATGAATCACCAGGAGAGAGAAGGATGATTGGGTTTGCTCAAGGAGAGAGGAAGAAGTTCTATGGAAAGTGAAGGAAACTAGGGCAGATTTGAGGTGAGGTTTGGGAGACCTATAGGGCATGGATTAGAATGAGGGTATGGTTGTTGGTAAGTTGGTAAGTTGGCCTATTTTTGGAAGAGATTTGCTACATAGAAACTAACAGTCAACCAAGAAAATCAAGCAATCCAATGAAATGAGTGCATTCTAGAAAAAACATAGTTTTGCATTAAGATGGCCTAAACTATGATGTATAGAAGGAAATGATGGGAAATGTTGTAAGAAAGGAAAGAATGAAAAAACACTATTGAAAATTAGGAAGTGAACATGGTGAATAAGATCTAAAGTAAAGCAAAACTGGACTATCAATCTACTAAAGAGCTGCAAACACTAGAAGTCCTAGGAATGAGGAAAATCTATGTTTTTGGGGCAGCAAGAGAGTCTTTGCCTCAAATCATGGTCCTAGAGGGAGGAAGAGAGGCCAAGGCACTATTGCTAGCCTTTTGAGTCTTCTCTGATCACTGTTTAACCTGCTACAGAAAGCACAAATGGAAACAAGCTACTCAATCATCAAAAGCAACCTATTCTCAACCATAAGAGAAATACATCTAACAACAAACTAATCTACAAACTAAAATAAACATACAAATATAAGTAAAAAGAAGCTTGGTTACTTGGATTGGGCCCTAAACCAAGAGCTTCAATCCTTTGAGGTAACTCAGTGCTAGCTCAAAAGGGATTCCATATTTATTATCAAAAAATAGCAAGATTACATAAAACTGTCATACAATAGTAAGCTCAAAATTTGAGCAGAGTTTTCCCAAGCAAAAAGTCAACCCTAGTGAGACCCTAGGCCTCTCTACTTATAAATCCAAGGATACCAACAACTTCCTTAAAATCAAGGAGGCTTGGCTCCCAAAACTCAAGATAACTATCAAACATATTTCATTTGCTCAGCTGCCTTCTAGTGCATGATTCGGCTACTTGTACTCTGAGCTGAATGAATGGGAATTCGAGGTGAGGAGGAATAAATGAGGGGGATTCCCTCCTATAAGTCCTCTCCTCTGTTTACTTCGAGTTATTGCTATATTTTGGCCACTAGATCCTTGACTTTTACCTTGAAATCCATCAATAATCTGCATTAAATACATGTTAGACCACATGGCATAATAACTAACTGAACTCACTCTAGAAGCATAAATATAATCAGAAAATCATACAATAAGCTAAGAGAATGGTTGATTTGACTAGGTGATGAGCCCCAGAAATGGATAACTATATGGGCTCATTTAGACTCCTAATTCAACTTAAACCACCATTCTCATTAGTTTATTGCATGTTTTTTATTATATTTATGCTAATATAGTGAATTGGGTTAGTCATTATGCCAAAAAGTCTAATGTGTGCTTTATATAGATTTTTGGTCAATTTTGAGACAAAATCAAAGGGTTAATGAGCACTTGGTAGCCAAATTCGTGGAAGAACAAGGGATAGGATTTGTAGGAAGGTGTCCCCTTCATTTATGAGCCCTTACCTCGAATTCTCCATCAAAAACTTGGAGCACAAGGGGCAACCAAGCAAGTCAAGAAGGACTGCTGTTATCTTCAGTTCCAGGAAGTCAAATTCCTTGATTTTAGGAGGACTATTGGAGGTCCCAATTGGTATAAATGAGAAGGTTTAGGGCCTCAGAGATGTTAGTCAGATTGTAATTAGATTTTAGTTAGTAGGTTAGTCATTTTGTTAATCTATTTTCACACTTTAGTGCACCTCTGTATCAACACATTTTCGAGCTTTTTCTTGTAGACAGTTTTTGGGATGTAACTATTATTTTTTGATCAATAAAGATGAATCGAGATTTTCACTAGCTCTAATCTTTCTTAGGAGGTTGTAGCTCTTGGGGTTGGGCCCAACCTAAGTGCTAGTACCTCCTTTGCGTACTTTTATGTGTCTTTGCTACATTTATAGAATAATTTCTATTATTTAGGTTACGATCTTGCTTTGTTACTTAGGTTGTTTTTATGATTAAAATAACTTTTCATACTTCAGGTTGATTTGACAGTTTGGTAAAGAAAAATATCTGCAAAAAATCCATCAAGCAATCCTTGATCCCATCTCTCCCTCCTTGGGACCATGAGCTGAGACCAAGGCATACTTGCTGCCACAAAAACACGGTTTTTGCCTTTCCATGCAATTGCTAGTGTTAAATTTTTAGTTGGAAAAGTTGATACCAGTTGTACTTGCATGTTTAAGATTTGTTCTTGCTTAGTTTCCATAGTTATATTCCATGATTTCCTATATATAAACTTCTGTTCATCATGTTTCTGGTTTTTAGGTCAAATTAGGTCAAAATAGATAGATCTCTGGCTTTTCTAGTCTTTGTTCGATTAGTTTTGGAAAATAGTGTGCAGAGCAGCTATAATACATCCCCACCTATCCTTCCTCCATCATACAACCTGCTCCAACCCCTAATCCAAGATTCCTTCCTTCATTTGCCACACTTTTCCAATTTGCCCTAATTTCTACATTCTTGTGCAACATCGCTCCTTCCATCCTTGAATGAATCCAACCATCTTAATCACTCCTTAGCTTCCTTCATTAGGTCCTAGACCCCTTCACATCCTCATCCAACCTCCATTTCCACTTTTCCAATGTTTTTCCACCATCAACCCTCCAAAATTCTATTTCGGATCTTCTTGTAGAACATCCTGTAGAACCCCTACAGACTTCCTGTAGAAGTTTATGTGAGCAGTTTTTCGAGATATGAACACTATGAAACTCTCTAGAAGGGTGCTAGGGACCCCTTAGGCCCTCTTCTCACCTTTCCAACCTCCTGCAAGCACCCACTCCATTTCTTTTCACCAATTAACCTCTGTACAGTAAAAAATAGTTAAAGCACATGCATAATAACACTACCAACTTACTCAAAAATACAAAAAGATGTTTTATTTTTTTTATTTTTTATTTATTTGATTTATTTTTTAGATTTTACTTCAGAAGTAGGTTAGTCACATGCATTCTACCTTTACAAGAGTCAATGGCATCCATTTCCACTGCTTTCATCTCTTTTCTTGCATCAGTAGGGTTAGCCGGTAAAATTGGGGTTTGCTAAGGTTTACATTTCCTTTCAGCTTTCAGCTTCTTTCTGCAAGTAGACTAGCCTCTTTTGAGTTAGCTTTCATCCATCACAGTTAAAAGCTTCTTCTAAGAGCTCATAGAAGTTGGCTTAATCTCCTAGCGGACTTGTGCTAGCTGATCAAGTGACAGCTTGCGGCAAGAGCTAGTACTTGTGCATACAACACAGTCGCTTCCAATTTCCTTACGAACAACCAGGTTGATAAAAGTAAAAAAGGGAGTCCCAGGAGTTGTAGCATCATTGCTGCAATACTGGGGACCACCATCTTTTTGGCGCTGTTACTGGGGAAGCGTCAGAGTATTTTTGATTGTTGTTTTTCTTCTATTTTCTATTGCAACATTCTACTAAGTAGTTTATTTCAGCAAGCGTAGAGTAGTTGTTTCATTTCCATTCTGCAATTTAATTTCCGCAAAAGTAGATTAGACATTTCCTACTTTCATAGATTAGAATTTCAATTGCACAATTTCAATTCTGCAAGCATAGATTAGCATTTCAATTTTTCAATTTCAATTCTGCAAGCGTAGCTTAGCATTTCATTCCCGCAATTTCATTTCAGCAAAATGGATTAGTCCTTTCCTGCTTTCATTTCAATTCCATATTTTCATTTCAGAAAGATAGATTTTAGTTAACTGCAGTTCAATCTATTTAAGTTTTGAAGGTACAAGCAGAAAAGAATAAAAAGAATAAAATAAAAAATAAAATCAACCAAAAAGATTTCTTTTCATGCCTTGTAGGAGTAGAGATAATTCAGAAAAATGTTTGCACAACAGCCCCACTGCTTCACACAGCCAACCTTCTCTCTTCTTCGATGACTGTGATTAAGAAGAACCCCTAGGTGGACAACAAGACATATTTGAAGAACCTCTAGGGGAGAAGAAGAAGAAAACATTTCTCTAGAGCAAATGGTTGAAAGCATAAATGTTGGGAGCAATGCCTTTTCTTCCAACTCATCCCTTTATGTTGGAAAAGGTGAATGTGAAAATATACTAAAAAATTTCAAGAGCGAGATGAGGCAGCTTCTTGCCATGCAACTGGATACCTTACAGATCCAAAGGAAGCAAGAGGAAGCCAAGAGGGCTTTGGCCATCTTTTGTCCTAGGTGCACTAGAAAGCATCCTAGGAATGAATGTCCATTGCACTCGATAAAAGTGTGTTTTGTCTATGAAAAAGACCATCCTACGAACCAGTGCCCTTCCTTCCCCAGACTTAAAGCTACATATTAGAGGGCCAAAGGCACCACTGAACCACTCTATTTCATGAACCAAAGGGGGCCACATGGACCCAGAACTTACCAGCAGGGAATGCAAGGGACATCCCAAACCTATTACAACCCCTATCAAGCCACTTCCATGTCTTCTTGGGGTCCCCCTGTTCATCCTTCCTGGTCCACAGCCCCTCCTTGGTCATATCCATCTCAATACCATGCTTCTCTAGTTGATCATTCATTTCACTCTCATGGTCAGCCACAACCTCAGTGGAATGCACCTCGTGAGGGGTGTAGGCCCTAATACAACTCTCCTCCTGCTCTTTTGCCTCCACCACCTGCTCAACCGCAACCATCACCTCCTGCTCCACCAAGGCAGCTCCAAATGCCTGTTCAACTGAATCTGAACCCAAATAACAGGTAGGCTCAACAAGTAAGTAGGAAACCACCTGCCCAACCACAACCTATCCACATCCATCTCAAATATACACCCCCACTCAACTACTCATACCACCATTTCCAAACCTGCACATCAGAGTAGCTCAACCCAATTACAATGCTGAGACACAACATTTCCAAACAACTCCTTCTGAGCTCAATGATATTCACCATAGATCAGGAAGAGTATTGCAAGAAAGAGAATATATTGATATCATTGAAGGACCACATCCGGCAAAAGAAGATTCAAAAGAGGAGATCAAAGCACCATGGGCTGCACTTGATGAAGAGAAGACATCAAAATTAGAGATCGAGAGAGCTCCCTCATGGTTACTGTCAAATCCTCCATGTATTCAAGAGAAAAATCAGCAAAAAGAGGAAGATGTGAAGGTCATGATAGAAGAAGATATGGAGAATGATCCAGATCAACAAAAGGACCAAGGATATCAGAGCTATATTGAGATATGGTTCCAGACGGTCACTAAGTTACAGCAGTACTCTCTTCCTCAGCTATGTTTGATCCCTTCAAAGTCAAATCATTCGGTCTATGAAATCTGAATACCTGTTGTTAGCACTTGAAATTTCACCTCAGGCTGAAAAATGTAAACTTCAAGGCAACATCAAACCACTTAGCCTCGTAGCTAGCCCTATGAGGACAGGAGAGGGCTCTCTCCGGTCTATCTCAGCAAAATTTTTCTAAAAGGGGCTGAAATGACATAAAAGAAACTGATTTTAGGCTAGTAAACTGATAAAAAGGTTTGATTTAGGGATTTTTAGGGTTTTGGTGGAAAATTGGGGAAAGGCAATTTTGGGTGCGGGGATTGGACACAGTTTTCGTAGGGGGTTCTTTGGGGCAAGGTAGGAGACTGTATTGATGCCTTTGAAAGATTTGGATGGATGAGAATGACTGGTGAGAAGCTAAGGAGAGCAAGCAATCACCTTGAATTCTCCTTAAACAGTTGAAAACATTGATATTAAGAAAACTTAAAGGCAGAGCATAGCAACCATGAATTCTACCTTAACACTTCATTTGCCTAATTTGCAGAAGAAAAAGTAAGAAGATGATTCACATAACAAACTTACAAGTACAAAGAGAAACACACCATCAATACATGTAACCACAAGAATCCCAAAAAGGACTGCAAAACCCTGGTCTTCCTTAGCCAAAAATTGCAGAGATACAATGAGTAATACAATAGAAGCTTTCTCCCTCAAGAATCCAACCATGAAAATGACTAAGAAAGTACATAATATAGGCAATCTAACATCTTTCCTTGCCTCTAGGGGTCGAGCTCACTATCCTAGGAGCTGTTTCAACCAATTCCAAACTGAGCACTGAAAACTAGGCAGTCAAAACAACTTGCCTCTATAAGCTAGGAAACCAATTCATTCATTAAATTTTTGCCTATCTCATGAATGAATCTTCTAGAAGAGATAAATAAGTGTCAAAATATCATAAAATTACATCATTTACATCAAGGAGGATCAAAATTCACTCCAAAAAGTCAAACCTAGTCAAAACTACGTTTTGCTGAGTTGTAGGCACAATTTCTGTGAAAATTGCCCAAGAGGTCGCGCAGTGATTTTGAACGGGTCGCGCAACTTTGGAGCCGCTTTTGAGGCACGTCCAAGTGTCCAAATGAGGAAAAATTGGGCTTGTTGGAAAGGTCTGGATGTCTAATTTCCAACCCAAGTGGAATTTCTTAATTTGGTGTCCATTTGCCCCTCCAAAATTGCAATCTCCCAAGACTGCTTCCTGTGTGTCAAAAAGGTGCAGAAAGTCATTTTTTGCTTGTTTTTTGACCTTCTAGAGGCTCCAAACTTGGTGAAATTTCTTGATCTTCGCTGAGAAAGTGTATTTTTGCATGGAAAATCCAAAAATGCAAACTTTTCCTGAAATGGACCTCCCAATCGAAAGGGTCGCGCATGGTACGCGACCTCTTGGTGAAGAAAACCTGTTTTTTGACCAAAAAATTCATAAATGACCAAAAATGCTAAAATTTTTTTGAAATTTGTGCTGGGGTTGAGTCATTTAGCACCATGCTCCTTCAAGGAAGCCTCTACCAAGATATGGAGGGGATCGGGCCTTTTTATTCGTTTGAGTGCCTTGGCCAACCGTCCTTGGAGCACCTTCATTCTTGCCTTGCATACGTGCATTCGGGCCCAATAGTGGTTCTTCATATTCCGGAGCAAGTCCTTATCTCTATTGGCCTTGGCCAGAAACTTCTCCAAATGAGAATTGACCCGAATAAGCATAGATTGTCGATCTATTGGTGTCAAATGACCGGGTCTTCTATGAGCCAATTCCCGGTCTTCACAAATCTTCCACTGCTCATAAAGCTCGTGCTCATCCTCCAACTGTTTGTTGTACTGCTCTAAATAGTTAATTATCCATTTTTCCATCTGCAATTTCTTGTGCAGCGTCTCATTCTCGATCCTTTGCTCTCATATGATTTCCTTGAGCTTTGAGGCAGGGGAGCTATCCTCAATATCAATGATGTCAATATCTGGATCACATGACAATCCTTGCTCAATCCTGGGCTGCTTGCCCCTCTCTGATACATGTGGTGCTATCATAAGCGAGGCCCCTTCCACCTGGTGTGGAGATAACACTCGCGTTGCTAATGAAGAAGGCGAGACCCCTTCCACTTGATGTGGAGAAAATACTCGCCTAGCTGCTTCAAATAAGGCCCTGTGGCCTCTCTGATAAGTGACCAATGGAGGAGAGCTGACATGTCTAGTCTCAGGGATATCATGTTGCTATGAAGGTCCTTCCTCCTCATGAACAACCTCCGGGGGTGGTGGTGTCCCTATGAAGAAGTCTCGAGAGATGAAATCCTCCCATGGGATACCCTGCTGGGCCAACTGATGCATGACCACAATCTTGATCAAAGCATAATGGTAAATGCTCCTATGTTGCTGTGCTGGACTCTTTCTCTGCACCAATGGAACCATCTTCTCAATATTCTGGCACATGAAAAATGGTATGTTCATCATCCGTACCCGTGTGAAATGCATCAAGAAGCGAATATGGTACAAAAACAAACGTGAAAATCTACCCTCACAGGTGAAATAGCGCATGATGAGCCTCATCAAGGGAACACACTCATCCTTCAAAAGTCTGAAAGGAAATACACCAGTCATGTACCTCATATATTCAGGTTTAATGTAAGGTTCATACTGAAATCTTTCCAATAGTTTGCGCTTGTTCCATTCTTCTCCAACATTAGGTATCCCCGTTGCTTGAGAAACCATCTCAGGTGTCAATGTAAAATCCACCCCTGCAAGATTTACATGCCCATCATGCAAATGCAAAACAAACAAGTGGACCAATTCCCTGTGATGCTGAATTTGAGAAATCCTCTCGTAAAATTCATAACATGATAGGTAGCAGAAACATGTGACTGCAAGTGGACAAGCCTGCAAATAGGTCAAAGTGGTGGGCTCTTCTCTCACATGGTGACCACCCTTACCACCCATCCTCCTTTGTACCTCAACCTCTGAAGCTGACTCATGGTCATCACTTTGCTCATAGTCGGTTTCGGTTTTTCTAACATGGTTTCAGGAGCAAAGTGGCTGAAATGTACTGCTGCTTCTGCTTTAAAATCTGTTGTTTTAACTGTTTTGAAATGCTGACAAGCTTGAGGAGATTTGGTGTCTTCTTGAAGTTTATAAGCAATTGCTGTAGGTGAGCTCCTGACAGGTCGCATGGAGGACTGAAGGGTCGCACACACCCAAGAGGTCATGCCCGTGTTATTTTCAAACTGTTGGAGCCCCCTGGACAGGTCGCGCACAGCTGTGGAAGGGTCGCGCACAGATCCTCTCTGCAATTCCGCCCGATTTTGTCTCCAAATCGCCTTTCACAATTTCTATGAGGCAAATGATAATCAAATGGAGGGAGAGATGGGCTTTATAGGCTTGATTTAAATTAATTTCCCCTCAAACCCTCTTTCTAATGTTTATAAGTGACACTTTTTCAAAATGTAAATGTTGTGGACTTTATGGTTTCCTTTTGTCTTCAAATTGGTTGAATTGATGCTTTTCCTTGACAATTTTTGCAGGGATAGCTTCTGAGGAATCTTGGCAAAGGGGACCAGGGCTGCATGTTGCCTTTCAAAGAATTTTTGAATTTTTACAATTTTTACAAAATTTTGAGAAATGACCTTGGCTTTAAAAACAGGGTTTTTAAATCCAAGGTAAAAATTAACTGTACAAGATGAAATCTTTTGAAGAAATACTTTGATAATCATCCCTCTGGCCTGTTGGGCATTTATTGACTTTAGAGACATGACCTCGAAGAAAAACTAGACCTAAACCCTAGACCTAAGACTTTTGACCTCAAGACAAGACAAACAACTTTGATATAGTTTATTGACTGAAACAACATGATCTAGCAGTTCCAAGAGGGGAATAAAGACACCAGCTCCTCCATCAGGGTTATGGCATGCCTAATGGAATGCAGTGAGATGACACTGATGAGACACCTACTTATGCAAAATGCAAAGAGTTTTGATCGCTGATGGAGGGCTACTAGATCGACTCTAACATTGGCTCCAATGGGGATGGTAGCTCCTTGGAGGTGCCAAGAACCTTAGACCTCTGGGAGAGCAGACCAGTGTTTTATCCATTGGGTGATGGAGTCCATGGTTTCAACAAATCAACACAACTGAAGACTCAACTTATTAATTGGAAACTGACTGAATTGATTGAAAGACTAATTCGGCAAACTTCAAACTAAACTGTAATGAAACTAGAACAAGATGTTGCCTTTTGGCTGCTTATTTATTTACAACATCTACCCTAATCTGTTGTACAAACAATAGATCAGGTAATACTAAAATGCCAGATTAACCATTCAAGTAAACCTGAAAATGATGCCGCTCGAGAATGCTTCCACCAGGACACAGATGTGATTGCTGGCATCTCTTCATGCACGTAAAGAACCTGGTCACGGAAAAGACAACCTGTTCTATCAATCAGTCTGAACAACATTTCCATGTATGTTGCTATTGGATCGCGATGGCCAGACTCTGTTGGCTGCCCCAACTCTGCAATACATACTTCCAGCTGCACATTGTCAATGTAAACATCTGCAGGCAAGTCTATTATTTCTTGTTTCGATGGAGGAATGATTTCCAAGAACTTTTTAGGGTCTTGGAAATCATATGACAGTATTTGCTCATCTAAACATTGAATCTCCTTTTCGATTCTTTCAACAATTAACTCGCAAAATTTAGTTTTGAACCGAGGGAACTTTAGAGATTTCAAACATTGAAGCAAGGCACTGAAAACATCTTCATCAAATTCAGTATTTGCTAAATCATTTCTTATTTCTTCTACAGCTTCACATAGGGTAAGGTTTGCCACATACCCTACCATTGCATGAATGAATCAATAAGCACTGGAATGTCTGGATCGAATTGGAGTTGCCAGCTGAATGGTTCAGCCTGCATATGTGTCTGTTTGCTGTCCACCATCAGCATCAGATCTGCGATTTGATTTCATGTATAGGAACAAGACAATCAACAGGTTGAATTTTCTCCCCAGTATGGTCGCCAATATGTTAGCGCTTGAAATTTCACCTCAGGCTGAAAAAGGTAAACTTCAAGGCAACATCAAACCACTTAGCCTCGTAGCTAGCCCTACGAGGACAGGAGAGGGCTCTCTCTGGTCTATCTCAGCAAAAGTTTTCTAAAAGGGGCTGAGATGACATAAAAGAAACTGATTTTAGGCTAGTAAACTGATAAAAAGGTTTGATTTAGGTATTTTTAGGGTTTTGGTGGAAAATTGGGGAAAGGCAATTTTGGGTGCGGGGATTGGACACAGTTTTCGCAGGGGGTTCTTTGGGGCAAGGTAGGAGACTGTATTTATGCCTTTGATAAATGTGGATGGATGAGAATGACTGGTGAGAAGCTAAGGAGAGCAAGCAAGCACCTTGAATTCTCCTTAAACAGTTGAAAACATTGATATTAAGCAAACTTAAAGGCAGAGCATAGCAACCATGAATTCTACCTTAACACTTCATTTGCCTAATTTGCAGAAGAAAAAGTAAGAAGATGATTCACATAACAAACTTACAAGTAAAATGAGAAGCACACCATCAATACATGTAACCACAAGAATCCAAAAAAGGACTGCAAAACCCTGGTCTTTCTTCCTTTGCCAAAAATTGCAGAGATACAATGAGTAATACAATAGAAGCTTTCTCCCTCAAGAGTCCAACCATGAAAATGACTAAGAAAGTACATAATATAGGCAAGCTAACGTCTTTCCTTGCCTCTAGGGGTCGAGCTCACTATCCTAGGAGCTGTTTCAACCAATTCCAAACTGAGCACTAAAATCTAGGCAGTCAAAACAACTTGCCTCTATAAGCTAGGAAACCAATTCATTCATTAAATTTTTGCCTATCTCATGAATGAATCTTCTAGAAGAGATAAATAAGTTTCAAAGTATCATAAAATTACATCATTTACATCAAGGAGGATCAAAATCCACTCCAAAAAGTCAAACCTAGTCAAAACTGCGTTTTCCTGAGCTGTAGGTGCATTTCTGTGAAAATAGCCTGATGCGTAGCACCCTGAATCTCAACGCATAGCGCGCCTTTGGGCCTGCTTTTGAGGCACTTTCTGGTGTCCGAATGAGGCAAAAGTGGACTTGTTGGAAAGGTCTGGATGTATACTTTCCAAGTCAAGTGGAATTTCTAAATTTGGTGACGATTTGCCCCTCCACAATTGTAATCTCCCGAGACTGCTTCCTGTGTGTCAAAAAGGTGGCAGAAAGTCATTTTTTGCTTGTTTTTTGACCTTCTGGAGGCTCAAAACTTGGTGAAATTTCTTGGAAATTTCTGAGAAAGTGTATTTTTGCATGACAAAGCCAAAAATGCTGAGTTTTCATGAAAAGGAGTTGCCCATTTTCAGGGTAGCGCGCAGCGTGCTACGCGTTGAGGGCAAAAACTTGTTTTTGACAAAAAATTTCAAAAATGACCAAAACTTCTCCAAATTTTTTGAAATTTGGGCTGGGGGTCCCCAATCAAGTACTATGCTCAATCAAAGAGGCTTTGGCCAAAATCCAAAGATGATCAAGATCCTTTTGTCATTTTTGCTTCTTGACCCTTTTCCTCAATTTTGCCTTAAGACTCCTAATTCGCGCCTTGCAAACCAAGTTCCGGACCTTGTAATGTATAACCAGACGTGGGAATTGTTAGGGAAAGGGGAAACATTAGGGAAATAGGGGCAATAGGAATTAAAAAATGAATTTAGGGAAGGGAAAGGGCATAGAAGTTATGATATTGTAGGGTTTGGGATGAAGTAAGTTTTGGGGCTAAGTAGGGTTTGGGATTTTATGGAGGAATATTATGGAATTTTATGGGAAATTTGGAAAGAAATGCTGATGAATATGGGGGAAAAAAGGAGGATGAAAATGGGAAAACCTTGGGCAGCATATCACTTTGAAAACCCTAGCAAACTTAGTCTTTTATTTTACACATCAACATTAGGGTTTTTTTGTTTTCCATTTCATGGCATATTTGTCATATTTCCTTTACATTCAATTTGCAAAAAATAACAAAACCACCATGAAAAGAGCTTACTTGTATCTTTCTTGAGCTGAGAGAGGTCTTTTGTGTGTTTGCTACAAGTTATAGGGCGAAAAACCCAACGCGTAGCGCCCCCTGCCCAACGCGTAGCACCCTTGCAAATTTGCACTGTGAAATCCTTCCCAACGCGTAGCGCGCCTCTCCTGACATCCAAATTGAGCTCATGATAGCTCGTTGGAAAGGTATTTGAGTCTACTTTCCAACCCAAGTGGAATTTTTCAATTTGGAGTTCATTTTCTTTGTCAAAAATCAAATCTCCCAATACTGGTCAAAATGTGCCAAATGAGGCTGCCTCAAGGCAGAGTGCTGTTGCAGTCAACTTTTGAATGCCTTCCTCAACTCCAAATTGAGCTAATGATAGCTCATTTGAAATCTCTTTGTGTTTAGTTATCATTTGACTCATCAAAAAAGTCATTTTCCCAACCAAGCTAGGAGAAAATTTGATTTTCCCAAGGTCACTTCAGAGGTGCATTCGATTCTCCTGAGGCAACGATATTTTTGACATTTCTCTAAAACCATGACACCTATGTAAAAAGTGAAGGAGTTTTTCTTCTTTGGAATTTTTTGGACAAAAACCTCTCTCAGTTTTCCAAAATGTATCTTTAATTTCTCTGAAACACCTTTTGAGTGAAACTTATCCCGATGTGTAAAACAAGGAATTTTGTGGAAATGAAGCGAAATGAAGGGGATAAGGGGCTTCTAAATTCTTGGGGAAATTTTGGAAGTAGGGAGGGATGTTAGGAAGCAGAGGAAAGTGGAATCGCATAGATTGAGTGAGGGGAAGGGGTCCAAAAGGGAAAAACACAGGCCCAACCTAGAAAATTGCCAAGTTATGGCAACAAACTAGGGTTTGTGCAAAAATGAAGAATTTGGGGAATCTCAGTGATGGAAAGTGTTTTATAAGGTACTTTAAGGATAGGGGAAGGTGTATGAACATCAGGATATAAGTTTTTCCGATGATTTGACCGTCCAAGATAAATTGCCTTCAAAACCCTAGGAGAGGGAATTGACCTTACCTAGGCGCAACTGAAGCATGAACAAGATGTAAAATGACTCATTAGACATTGACATGATAAGGAAAACCCTATGAATGATGATAGACTCAGCTGAATGATGCCATTTGGACAACTTTAGAAGGAGTGAAAGCAAACCCTAGACCTAATGCCTAGTGACCAAATTTTGCTTGAAGACTCTTTGAAATGACAAAATTTGACCTTGACACTCTGAGACCACTTTGTAAGAGAATATTTGATCACTGGAGGAAGGCTGGAAAGACTGACACTAACATTGGCTCCAATGGGGATGGTAGCTCCTTGGAGGTGCCAAGAACGTTAGATCTTTGGGAGAGCAGATAGTGCTTTCATCCATTGGGCAATGGAGTCATAAACTCAAGCTAAAATGCATGACTGAAAACTGATGACTCGGATGACACAAATGACTCTGACTCAACTAAAAATTGACTCAATACTTAAACACAACCGACAAACTGGAAATGATGCTCAAAGTGGAGCTTATTCATCACAACCTACTCTAACAGTTTCATTCATCACCTGATCAAGTGAAATGAAACAACCAATGCAACCAAGTAAGTATTCCATCTGCTGTTCGAATTTTCCGCAAGTGCTCACTTATGAACAACAAGATAGAACTACTGAAAGGCAACTCCCATGATAACTTAGAAACAGATCCGTTGAATGATATGAATTCTCTATCCGCCTCCAAAAACACTGCATAAGGATCTTGAAATTCAAGCACACTAGAACTTAGCTCATCCAATGGATTACTTCTCTTTTCCTCATACCATGAATGCAAACTTTGATCTGAGCCTTGTGACAAGACCTTTGCTGAAAATGACAAAGAAACAGGCTGCCGGATCAAATTCATATCAGCACACGTTTCAAGCTCACCTATAGTCAATGGGGAAAGACTTTGACTACAAACCTCATCCAAAACATCAGCTATTGGATCATGAAAAACTTGAAAAGATTGTTGTAATGTATCCATTGAAAATGTATGACATCTTTCTAGTTGTTCATCTTTTTCTTGAAAGATTTTACGAAGATTCTGCCTTATAAACTGAAATGTTTCGAAACAAAAGGGTATAGAATCTTCTTGCACCATCAAATCATGTATTTCATTTTCCACACCTTCATCTGTAATCTTCCCTTCAATTTCATTTGGTGGCTGCAAATCTGATGCTACAGGCTGCTCAAGAATTTTGTTATCTGTCTCATCTTCAATATTAACACTGAGAGATTGTTGATTTGTTATTGGTTGTTCATTTGAAAATTGACTATGCAATCTACCCTTCAAAAACTGAAATGATTCAAAACAGAATGGTACGGAGTCACCTTGAATCATTAAATCATGTGTGTCCACTTCCAAATTTTCAGCTGCAACTTGACAATCAATGGCTTTTGGGGGTTGCAAATCTGAATATGAGAAGTCTTGAACAAAATTTTCATCGCTCTCAAGATGATTCAAATCAAGACTTGTTGACATTTGATTTCTGATTGCATGGTAGTTATCTCTGATGAACTGAAATGAATCAAAACAAAAAGGCAAAAATCCTTCACTTACTTCTAACTTTGCTGCACTTTCCTCATCAATGTCATAGCTGATATGTGATGGCTGAACATTGTATTCAAGTGGCTGAAAATGAACTTCTTCCTCCCGCAAACCAGCTGCTTGTTTGTCTACAACAGTAGCTTCTGTTTGGAGAGCATAATCATCATCATACTGATCAAACTGAGGCAAATCATCGGTATAAAACATATCATCAAGCATGCAGGTCATATCAACAGTTCTTCCTTCGCCAAGGTGATCTACAAAACAATCATTATCAGATCTATGACAACTAGGGTAAGAAACAAAATGTTTTGGAGCAGCAACTTGTTCTTCTTCAATCAGCGAGCCATGAGCTAGAACATAATCATCATTCCTTGCGTTGATCTTGTCCACCAGCTTTTCCACTGCACTTACCAAAATGTCAAGTTTCACCTCTAGAGATGTTGATTCGACCGGATCTATGTTTTTCATCTCTTCTTCTTTCAACCTTGCCCATCGGATCAACAGATGCGCCTCTACATTTACTGCACTGTTTTGCATCTCATGAAGCGTTGCAATATCCCTTTCTCTCAGCTGAAACTCCATCTCCGGATCAAAGGCACCCGGATAGTGCAAGAGAGAAGATCTAGGAGTAGGCCTTATCTCAACTGGCATTGAATAATAAACTTGGTTAAATCTGGCTGAAAACTGTTGTACTATCTCCCCTGGTAATCTTTTCAGCTGATTGTACTCTTCTACAATCAAGAAAAGGTTCTGCCCGATCATCCACCTATCGAGAAAAACTTTGACAAACTGTTGGAAATCTGAGATGCTCACATCAGGCAGGGTTTTGAACCAACTCTTCACTTTGCCTTGCAAAAATAGAGCAAAAAGCCTAATACTAACATCTTCAGCATCAACTTCAAAAAGGTCTAGAAAATTCTCAAAATTCTGCACATGTTGCTCAGCGTTGACATTCTTACATTCATCATCGAACCTCGGCAAGTATAGATCATAGTTTTTGGGGAAAGCATGAAGAACCGAAGGTAAAACAAGAGGTTTATACCGATCTGGAATTTTACAAGGTGTAGGGGTATGTACAACAGGTATAGAATCAGTCTTGGTCTTTTGAGGTTCATCAATTTGAAGATGATCATCACAAAATTTAGAAGAAAGGTCTTGATCAAGCTCAAAGGTATGCAAATCTTTGGTATTCACAATCTTCAAAGGGGAAGAATCAACTGCAAGCCTAGGATCTTTTCTTAAGCATAGTATACTTTGCAAATCTTTCTTGACATTCTTGGGAAAAGAGAAGAAATAATTTATGACAAAGAACAAAATGCCTTGGATGAAATTCCAACTTGAATACCTAATCTGTCCATGTTGTCTTTCATGTTTTTGTTGGTCGGGATCATCCTCCAGTGGAGTCTTTGGATTTGATCTCGAAAATGATTTAGAGTCGCCAGGTGAATGATTTCAGCCTTTCAAGTGTCTGATCAGTGTCTGCCATCAACCATTAAATATGAACTTGATACATGTACTGGGGTAATTAACAAGTTAAATGTCATGTTTACAAGCTAGACCGGAGATTGACTAAAGCATCGTTTATCTACTTCCGCTAATGCAAAGCAAAAGAGTTTCGAAGGCTACCTGGCATAACTTCAAGCTCTGTCTGTAGCTTATAAAACAAATGACATAAACAAGCAAATCATTTTTTCTCCCCAGTATGGTCGCCAATATGTTAGCGCTTGAAATTTCACCTCAGGCTAAAAAAGGTAAACTCCAAGGCAACATCAAACCACTTAGCCTCGTAGCTAGCCCTACGGGGCAGGAGAGGGCTCTCTCCGGTCTATCTCAGTAAAGATCTTCAATGGGCGAGATAACCAATGTGGAAACTCTAATTTTAGGCTAGTAAACTGATAAAAAGGTTTGATTTATGGATTTTTAGAGTTTTGGTGGAAAATTGGGGAAAGGCAATTTTGGGTGCGGGGATTGGACACAGTTTTCGCAGGGGGTTCTTTGGGGCAAGGTAGGAGACTGTATTGATGCCTTTTATAGATGTGGATGGATTAGAATGACCGGTGAGAAGCTAAGGAGAGCAAGCAAGCACCTTGAATTCTCCATAAACAGCTGAAAACATTGATATTAAGCAAATTTAAAGGCAGAGCATAGCAACCATGAATTCTACCTTAACACTTCATTTGCCTAATTTGCAGAAGAAAAAGTAAGAAGATGATTCGCATAACAAAAATACAAGTACAAAGAGAAACACACCATCAATACATGTAACCACAGGAATCCCAAAAAGGACTGCAAAACCCTGGTCTTTCTTCCTTTGCCAAAAATGCAGAGATACAATGAATAATACAATAGAAGTTTTCTCCCTCAAGATTCCAACCATGAAAATGACTAAGAAAGTACATAATATAGGCAAGCTAACATATTTCCTTGCCTCTAGGGGTCGAGCTCACTATCCTAGGAGTTGTTTCAACCAATTCCAAACTTAGCACTAAAATCTAGGTAGTCAAAACAACTTGCCTCTATAAGATAGGAAACCAATTCATTCATTAAATTTTTGCCTATCTCATGAATGAATCTTCTAGAAGAGATAAATAAGTGTCAAAATATCATAAAATTACATCATTTACATCAAGGAGGATCAAAACTCACTCCAAAAAGTCAAACCTAGTCAAAACTGTGTTTTGCTGAGCTGTAGGTACAATTTCTGTGAAAATTGCCCAAGAGGTCGCGCACTGATTCTGAAGAGGTCGTGCACCTTTGGAGCAGCTTTTGAGGCACTTCCAGGTGTCCAAATGAGGCAAGAGTGGGCTTGTTGGAAAGGTCTGGATGTCTACTTTCCAACCCAAGTGGAATTTCTGAATTTGGTGTCCATTTGCCCCTCCAAAATTGCAATCTCCCAAGACTGCTTCCTGTGTGTCAAAAAGGTGGCAGAAAGTCATTTTTTTCTTGTTTTTTGACCTTCTGGAGGCTCAAAACTTGGTAAAATTTCTTGATCTTCACTGAGCAAGTGTATTTTTGCATGAAAAATCCAAAAATGCAAACTTTTCCTGAAATGGACCTCCCAATCGAAAGGGTCGCGCACGGTGCGCGACCTCTTAGTGAAGAAAACCTGTTTTTTGACCAAAAAATTCATAAATGACCAACAATGCTCAAAATTTTTTGAAATTTGTGCTGGGGTTGATTCATTTAGCACCATGCTCCTTCAAGGAAGCCTCAGCCAAGATATGAAGGGGATCGGGCCTTTTTCTTCGTTTGAGTGCCTTGGCCAACCGCCCTTGGATCACCTTCATTTTTGCCTTGCATACGTGAATTCGGGCCCAATAGTGGTTTTTCATGTTCCGGAGCAGGTTCTTATCTTTTTTGGCCTTAGCCAACAACTTCTCCAAATGAGCATTGACCTGGAGAAGCATAGCCTCTCGAGAGATAAAATCCTCCCATGGGATACCCTGCTGTTTTGATTGTTTAAATGCTGCTCCAAGGGGACAAAAACACAAGGGAGATGTTTAGGAAGGGAGACTTTTGAAGGGATTTAGGGAAAATACATATGAAAGGGGAATTTTCGGGAAGCAATTATGAAACATATACCATCACATAATCATATTTTGTAGGGGTTTCATAGGAGGTAGGGTTTAGGGACTTTGATATTTTTGGTAAGGAGATTAGGTGAAAATGACAAGGGAGATGGTGGAGATGTGGGGAAAAATGGGAGTGAAAGGGATGACCTTGAGAACAGCAAAATAAAACCCTAGCTTTACTTGCGCTTTGAAATTTTTAAAGCAAATATACATGAACCTCTCATTTCAATTTGATGGCATTAAAACACATTTCCCATGCTCATTTTCCTTTATCAAGTAAAATATTTTGATAATCAGAGGCCTACCTGTAATCTTGAAGAAATTTGGGGTTGTTTGGTAGTTTACAAGCAATTTTTTGTGGATGAGCTCCCAACAGGTCGCGCCAGTGTATTTTCCCAACTGGTAAGACCCCCCTGACAGGTCGTGCTTGCCCAACACGTCGCGCGCTTTTGCAGGAGGCTTTTGGAGGCCTTCCCGGTGTCGGAATTGGGTGCAGGATAGCTTGTTGGAAAGGTATTTGAGTCTAATTTCCAACCCAACTGGAAGTTTTCAATTTTAAGTTCATGTTTCCTGTCAAAAATCAAATCTCCCAAGACTGATCAAAAAGTGCCAAATGAGGCTGCCTCAAGGAAGAGTGCTGTTGTAGTCAATTTGTGAATGCCTTCCTCAACCCCAAATTGAGTTCATGATAGCTCATTGGAAATCTCTTTGTATCTGGTTATCATTTTACCCATCAAGAAAATCATTTGGCCAACCACGCTAGGAGAAATCTTGATTTTCCCAAGGTCACTTCAGAGGTGTCTTTGATTCTCCTGAGGCAACGGTATTCTTGACATTTCTCTCAAACCATGACACCTGTGCAAAAAGTGAAGGATGTTTTTCTTCTTTGGCATGTTGTGGACAAAAAACGCTCTCAGTTTCCCAAAATTCATCTTTTATTTCTCTAAAACATCTTTTGAGTGAAACTTATCCCGATGTGTGAAACAAGGAATTTTGCCGAAATGAAGCGAAATGAAGGGGATAAGGGGCTTCTAAATTCTTGGGAAAATTTTTGGAAGTAGGGAGGGTGTTAGGAAGCAGGGGAAAGTGGAATCTCAGAGGTTGATTGAGGGGAAGGGGTCCAAAAGGGAAAAACACAGGCCCAACCTAGAAAATTGCCAGGTTGTAGCTAGAAACTAGGGTTTGTGGAAAAATGAAGAATTTGGGGGATCTCAGTGATGGGAATTGTTTGATAAGATACTTTAAGGATAGGGGAAGGTGTATGAACATCTGGATACAAGTTTTGCTGATGATTTAACCGTCCAAGAGAAATTGGCTTCAAAA
>APFE031167778.1:10595-36129 GCA_000404065.3 Pinus taeda | reverse complement strand
AAATTCCCCCCTGCAAGGGTGACCGGCCCATCATGGAGATGTAGGACAAACAACCGAGCCAACTCTCTGTGATGCTGAATGTGTGAGAGCCTCTCACAAAACTGATAACAAGCCATGTGCTGAAAACAAGATACTGCAAACGGGCAAGCCTGTAATTCAGTTAATGATGTGGGCTCTAGCTTCTTGTGTTGGCCACTCTTGCCTCCCCTACGAGGCCTCCGCTGTGTCTCAATCTCAGTAGATGATGATCGGTCATCACCTTCCTCATTAGTCTCAGTGGTTGACATGATGTTATTGAGCAAGGTGGAACAAATAGGCAAAGATGACTGCTGCCCTGCCTTGGAAAATTTGAGTGAACTTGGAAGAAAGTGTACTGTTTGAGTGAGTTTCTTGTGTAAATTGCCCAGAAATCCGCGCACTTCCCAGAAATCCGCGCCTGTGTATTTTCCTTCAGCAAAAAGCTCCTCTCAGAGCCGCGCACTGCCCAGAAATCCGCGCACTTGCAGGAGGCTTTTGGAGGCCTTCCTGGTGTCAGAATTAGGTGCAGGATAGCTCGTTGGAAAGGTATTTGAGTCTACTTTCCAACCCAATCGGAATTTTTCAATTTGGAGTTGATTTGACCTGTCAAAAATCAAATCTCCCAAGACTGGTCAAAAAGTGCCTAATGAGGCTGCCTCAAGGAAGAGTGTTGTTGCAGTCAACTTTTGAATGCCTTCCTCAACCCCAAATTGAGCTCATGATAGCTCATTGGAAAGATATTTGTGTCTAGTTATCATTTTACCAATCAATAAAGTCATTTGGCCAACCAAGCTAGGAGAAAACTTGATTTTCCCAGGGTCACTTCAGAGGTGCCTTTGATTCTCCTGAGGCAACGGTATTTTGACATTTCTCTCAAAACGTGACACCTGTGTAAAAAGTGAAGGAGGTTTTTTTTCCTTGGCATGTGGTGGACAAAAACCTCTCTCAGTTTTCCAAAATTCATCTCTGACTGCTCTGAAACATCATTTGAGTGAAACTTGCCCCGATGTGTGAAACAAGAAATTTGGTCGAAATGAAGCGGAATGAAGGGGATAGGGGGCTTCTAAATTCTTGGGGAAATTTTTGGGAGTGGGGAGGGATATTAGGAAGCAGGGGAAAGTGGAATCTCAAAGATTGAGTGAGGGGAAGGGGTCCAAAAGGGCAAATCACAGGCCAAACCTAGAAAATTGCCAGGTTGTAGCAAGAAACTAGGGTTTGTGCAAAATGAGGATTTTGGGGGATCTGAGTGTTGGGAAGTGCTTGATAAGGTACATTAAGGATAGGGGAGGGCGTATGAACATCTGGATACAAGTTTTGCTGATGATTTGACCGTCCAAGAGAAATTGGCTTCAAAACCCTAGGAGAGGGAAATGAACTTGCCAAGGCACAACTGAAGCATGAACAAGATGTAAAATGACTCATTAGGCACTGACATGATAATGAAAACCCTATGAATGATGATAGACTCAGCTAAATAGTGACATAGATTGGCATTTGGGCAACTTTAGAAGGAGTTAAAGAAAACCCTAGACCTAATGCCTAGTAACCAAATTTTGCTTGAAGACTCACTGAAATGACAAAATTTGACCTTGACACTTCACAATCACTTTGTAAGAGCATATTTGATCACTGGAGTAAGGCTGGAAAGACTGACACTAACAGAAGGAACACACTTCCTTTCGAAAAGATCACATCATAGCCTCTATCCTCAAGCATGGCAATGGATACCAAGTTCTTCATCAGCCCGGGTACATGCATAACATTCTTCAAGGTGAGTGGAGCTGCATGCTCCCTCTAAAAAGTAATAGTACCCACACCAGTAACACTATACTTACTGTTGTCACCCATCTCGATATGCATCTTGAGATCTTTCTCCTCTAGTTCATTGAATAACTCTTTGTCGCTAGTCATGTGGAAAGAAGATCCACTGTTTAAGTACCACACACTTCCCATCATTTAAGACACCATGCATGCAATGAGGGAAAAGTTCAATTCGAATTGGGAGGCCAAAGCCTCGCCTGCTGCTTCTCCTGAGGACTTCTCCTCGAAATTCTTCAATGGACAATTTGTAGCAAAGTGAATCATCTTGTGACAATGAAATCATTTAACTTTCATCATGTCCTTCTTCTTATCTCCATGATAAGAATCTGATTTGGAATGAGAAATTTCACCTTTCCCCTTCCTCGCCTGAATCACTAAGGCACAATTCTCTTCATCATCAGTCTTTGATGAAGAGCCATCCTTGGTGTTCCTCCTAATCTCATCTTGCATCAAATCCGACCATAGTCGTTCCCAATCTGGCAACTTCTCCCGATCATTGACAAAGTCCTGATAACTATGCCAAATCTTTGGGAGTCCAAGAAGAGCAAGGATCACCATATCCTCCTCGGAAACTGTGATTCCAACACTTCCATGTTCATCCAGTCATTGAGTGAACTTGGTCAAGTACTTTGGAATCGTCTCGCCTTTCTCCATCTTGATTTTACAAAGTTTATCCTTTAGTGCCAACTTCCTTTGATCGTTGTTATTCTGATACAAGTTCGTCAATGTTTTCCACATATCATGTGGGGTTTCCTTCCCATGGAGACTCGAGACAATATGGTATCGAAATCCCTCAAGGTTTATCTACCTTGCCTTCGCCACACACTTCTTCCACTCGGCCAAGTTCTGTGCATTAGTAGCTGTTGGCTTAGGAATTTCTTGTTCAACAAATTCCTTGAAGCCATTGTCCTCTAGCACAGCCTCCATCCTATCCCTCTAGGATATGAAATTTGAGCTGCCTTCCAAGGCATACTCAAGCCTCAACCCATGGAATGCCATTTGCCGATCCTCAAGTATGTATGCAAATTCGGCTTTCGCCTGTAACCCAAAAATTCAAAACTTCAAAATCTCCTCTAGAGAGATGATTTTAAATTAGTGATATCACCCTCATTTGAACTCCAATTTGGTCGATTTGTTTTTTGAATTTGGGTATCTTTTCCCAAGGAATCCAAATATGTAATTTTTTTTTGAAAATTCTGCACAAAAATTATCAAATCTGTTATGCAAACTCTCATCCCAAAAAAGAATCTTGCTTTGATACCATGCCTGTAGATTCACAAGCTAATGCAATTTGCTAAAGCAAGAAACAAGAATCTACTTCTACTTTTTACAACAGAATCCCATAACATCGAGCAAACAATAATCCATAGAGGAAGAGAATCAAAGGCACATAACACAATAAATATATGAGAAAAGCCACGGCTCAAAACCCCACTATATATTTTGTATTAATTTGGAAAATCAAGATGAAATTACACTGCTTGTTCTCTATAGAATAATCCCAGCACTCAACAAATTCAATCTCCAACTCATAAGCAAGATCAAGGCCAAATATTAGCCTCTTCACAAGTCCTCCAAGTCTCTATTCAAATGTGTAATTCCTATGAAGGATAACTTGTATTTAAAGGGAAATAAAGCCTCTAAAAATAGCGAAATCCCTCAAGGATCAGTTCTTTATTGCATGCACTATCAGTGAAACCCAGAAAAATCTAAAACAATTAGTACACTGCCCTTGCACTCTAGTCTCAACTAGGTCTTTCTAAGAATCGACATGCATGAGTTTCTGATGAGTAAATATTCAGTTAACTGGAGTAGCACTGGTGGAGTTCATTAGTGTCACCACTGACTATTAACTCACTATTAGTTCTCTCAATCAATTTGAGAACTAATTTAATTGAACTAACTCATGAAACTGAGTCTTCTATTTTACAACTCACAGTTAACTCACATTGGACTCCTACAAGGTAGGGAGAACGTATGCATGACTTCCAAAAGACTTCCAACTCAAATTTCCTAAGTTAAGTAAGTTTAATAAACTTAATTAGCTATTTTAAGTTGTTATGAGAATAGAATTCAAATTTAATTCAAGGACAAATTAAATTGGAATTTGTTGTTTCCATTTCTCAACATTGAGGAGGCCATTAAACAAGCTAAAAATATTGGAAACATAGTGAAGGGAAAGAAATGACCTTAAGGGGAGCCTTTGGGGGTTTTGTGTTGAAATTGTAACTAGGATTGGTCTTCATAATTATTGTACTTGTATCAATTTATAGTCCATGTAAAAAACAATTATTATTTTTATTTATATTATCAAGCATGTTCTTCATGCTTTATTTTGGTCAAAATAAAAGTCAAAAGGACATGTTCTTCATGACCCTATAAAAGAGGTGATTTTGAATTTTCATAAGTGTCATTTTGTTCATCCAAGTTGCGAAGTTGGCCCTCCAAGATGACAAGTCATCCTGCCCAAAAATTGTGACTCTTCGAATGTGGAAACAACTATATATTGGCACCAATACCTCATCATTTTGGGAACCATTCATATCTCCTTCAGAAGAAGATATCTTGGGTCTATAAGACGAGTTTTATATGGCATATTATCCTTTTGAAAATGCGAGTTGCAAGAAGCACAATACCTCCATGACGAGAGTTGCAGGAAGAACAATACCTCTATAATGTGAGTTGTAGGAAGAACAATACCTTTGTGATGTGAGTTGTAGGAAGAGAAAATATCTGTGTGATGTGAGTTGCAGGAAGAGCATAATATCTTTGTGATGTGAGTTGAAGGAAGACATCAATATCTTTATGATACAAAGCTACATAAGCTCACCAGTTTCTTTGTATAATGCGAGCTATAGGAAGGCCATCATTATTGTAAAGTATAAGCAATCAATCTATGTCAGACAAAGTACCTAAAGGATACGAAAGAAGCAGTTTGGTTAACTATTTTGTGGACATAATGTGGCAAAGTTTGGAGGGATGACTTGGAACGTGGAACCTTGGTTAGTTTGATTTGGATTTCTCCTATTGATGAAGATTCTATAAGGAAAGGATTTGTTTTTGGGTTTTCCTCCTTGCGGGGGTTTTCCTTGGCTTGGAGCATAATTTTTTGCATCCATTATCTTTTTGTGCATTGTAGTTGTGTGATTTCTTGATGATTTAATGAATGAAGTAAAAACTAAATGGAAAATACATACATAAATAATCAAAAGTAATTACCATGATAAGGAATTCATCTTGCATTCAAATTTCAACATGGTGTAAGAGCTAGAAAATAATTGCAATAGTATTTGAAGATCCTTTGTGATTCATTGATCCTACCTCTGGATATCTTTGCGAAGCTATATTCGAATTACTCTGATATTCTGCTAGTCCAAAGTTAAAGGCAACTTTAGGAGGGTATGTACCTTTGGTTCCATCTAAAATTTGTCTCAAGGCCGAAGTTATATATAAGAACCTGAGGGGAATTACTCTATGTGAAGTCTCTAGAACATTGTGTCATAAAAAGTATCTAAGGAACTATTTCTAATGAGTCATCCATGGCACTCAATCTACATGGAAATTTGCAAACATGATCCACTTTAAAATATCCAAGACCAAATATTGTGAAATGTATGAGTTTTGGAACTAATATGAGCATAAGTTTGTATTTATGATATCTTTGTGACATATTCGAAAAGGAGTTAATGTCTATGAAATCCTGTGAGGAGGTTCAAGTTATCTACCATTTGAAGTATATAATTTGTTTGATTGTATGCCTTTGTAGACTTAGAAATCAAATCGTTGCGTGGAGGTGGGTCCCTTGTCCCACAAACAAGGGGGTCTCATACACCAGTTTGGTGTCTAGCTTGGCCGTGACCTTAAAATTGGATAATAATAATAATAATAATATATGCAATTTACAAAGACTACAAGGAAGAATGAATTCTGAAGTATAAAAGAGATAAGGAGAGAGATGTATACCCTAGCTCAAGCAAGAAAAGAAGACTATAATATCAGTTTAAGCCACTGTGATAATTCTCTATTGCATTTGGACCTTACTATGGTAACATTTATTTGAAGCACACAAGCTCACTATGAATCCAATTTATGTGGCATCTTATGCGTAACACTGCCTTTTGTGATTATATGCAAGGTTATAAGGCATGTTTCTCTATAGGTCATAAGTATGAAAATCTAAGGCTCATAATCTCAATGACATATCTAAGGCAAACATTATACAACTCTTGAAATTTAAAATATTGAAACAATGTTATGGAACCAGCTCACAAAAAGATAGAAAAGATAGATCAATGACTTCAAACTCATCCTATTCGTGGGGGAAACCTCTTTTACATTACAAAAATGAAAAATTCTTGGATGATTCAAATGAAAAAAACTCATTTCTATATATAGAAGACTAAGGGGTCACAATATAATCAGAGCTCACATAACAATAACAATCGTGGGCTTCTACGGGGCACAATAATAACGATATGGGGATAACATGGGCACAACAATAACAATAAGGGCTACAAGGAAAATAATAATGGGGGAATACACTAGTATTATAGGGATCTACCGTGCCCCTCTCCTTCAAAAAATGTTTGACCTCAACGCTTGAGTAGTTATGGATGCTTTTGTATAAAATTCTCATCCTCCCATGTGGAATCTGTTGATTCTTGGTAGCATCAGATGTGTTCTAGGCATGAAAATTGGTGGAGAGGCTAAGGCACATAAGGTCTCCAAGACTTGGAAATAGTTTGAAGAAATTCCACCCGAATGAAGAGATATTAAAATAGTTAATATTTTTAATGAGTTCCTAAGTCTAAACTTAGGAAAATTAAAATATTAATGTGTATTAATATACAATGGGTGAGAAAGTTCTAAATAATGAGGATCAAGCTAGATCTAATCTTAGACATTGATTAGGGACTTAATCTCGTCCATTGAATCGTCAACCAGAAAAGTATAAGAGGATGCTTGAGGGTCAGTTGGAGATACACCAAGTTGATCAAGAATTTGATTTTTTGGGGCAGGGTTTTCTTAGAAATCAAGTTAGTGATTTGTTGCAGTGAGGGGTGGTTTGGGAGAAGGCTGAGAATACATATCAGAGAGGCAGAGAAAGTGTTAGAGAGATAGTGCAGAGCCTTGGAAGGTTGACGTAGAGCCAGCCAGGACTGACGCAGAGGTTGAGGAGGCTAGCACAGGTAACACAGAGGGCCAAGAGGCTGACACAAAAACAACAGAGGCTAGTAGGGATGATGCTGGGCTAAAGAGGCAGTGATGAGGTACTTTCATGGGGTAGGCTGGGAGTTGAGAGGTAGACACAGAGCAGAAGAGGGCGACGCAGTCCCTGGAGGGTGATGGAATTCCAGAGAGAAGCTTCGAGCAAATTTCATTGTCCAGCTAAGGAACTGTCAAAGTTGTTGTGGGATCAATCATCCAGTTGTTATCAGCCGGGATATCTGTCTCCAAGGAGAGGTAATTTTGCCAAGGAAATTCTTTGAAGGGCGAGCCATTTATGGCACCCTAGTTGTATTCAGAAAACTACATAATAATAAAACTCTCATATATGTTGCATCAATTTTCCCGCATTGGATCTTTTCGGGGACACTTTTCCAAAAATAATGGTGTCCCTTGTGTGATTGTCTCAATTATTTCATTTGCTGATTTGTATATGTTTTGAGGCTGCATTTGTGTTTATTTTGATATTTATATTTACAAATAAATTGTTAATGGAAAGAACAAGTAGGAGATAATAAACAAGATAATGTAGTAGGGATTTTTGATGTGTCAAACTTAGAAATTTCAACATGGTATCAGAGCATTGTAGATCACAGGAGAAATGAAGACGTCAGCAGGAGAAATTTGAAGAATTTGCATTAGAAGCTGCTATCCTGAGAGACAACGTTGTTCCAAAGTAGAAGCGGCAAGAGAGGAAGTGACGAAGAGCATACGTCATCGTTTCGAGCCAGGAGGAGGGTCAGCGCAAAGGCAGAGAGGGGAAGATTAGACCTACGCTGTGCCCGATCATCTTTCTCAGCCAAGAAGGATGACGTTGTGGCTAGGAGGAGCGGATTCAGCCTTTTGTCGAGATTGCACAGAGCCTAAAAGGCTCAGTTCTTCGATTTCCAGGGCTTGGGGAGTTGCGAACAGATTGTGATTTGAGGAGCTGGTGGGACGTTGTTTCTGTCGAACCAGAAAAGTGTCTAAGGAGGCAAGACAAAGGTAGAGGGAATCACTATCTCGATAGATTTCTAGCTAAGGAATCCAAATCCGAGTTACAGTTTCAAGGAGGATCGGAGAGGAGCGGCTCGACAGTTGGCTAGAGGATTTCTAGAAGGGAAATAAGGACTTAGAGGGAGATTTCTAGGAGGGGAGTCAAAAATCAGAGGGACTCCAGAAGAGGAACTGAAATGGAAATGAATGGACTGAGGGATCAAGACAAGTTGGATGGGGCTTCCAACTTTGTCATCTGGAAGGCTAGGATCATGGAAGTCCTGGATCGACATCGCATCAAGGAATTTTCCTTGAAAATCGTGGCTATCCTAGTAGACCCAACTAAGAATGAGAATTATGATGATGAAATGGTGAGGGTGAAGTGCATGATCCTAGACAAGGTCAAAGGTCATGTTGTTGGGCAATTTAATTACTTACATTGCTTTCATTAAATTATCAACTAAGGAAACTCATAAGCTTGTGATGATGCCAGCAAAATATATGCAGGAGTAGGCAGCTAACTCTATGTTTAACTAAATGATTTATGATTCAATATAATGTGCAAGGGAAGAGGCTCCTAATTGAGTAGGTCTTGGTTGTTCTTCCCTACAATATTATAGATTGAAAATAAATAATTGATTACATAAAACTAGAAACTTGAAATAAAGACAAGAGAATGAATTTAATTGTTGTTCAGATTCAAATAGAGAGAGAGACTAAATTAGTCCCTTGATTGTCCCCTCATATACTGATCCAAACTAAACTAAGATTCATTCATAAGCATAAGAAATGAAATAACTTGAAACTTAAAAGAAAAAGAATGAATTTCAATTATCATGCAAATCAAATAGAGAGAGAGCCTAACATAGACCCTTGGTTGTCCCCTCATATGTTGATAAGATTTTAATTTAAAACCCATTCATCAATCACAAACAAATCCTCAAACATCTAGGAAATTAAATGAAATAAGATCTATTATGAAATAAAATGTTTCTTTGATCCTTCTAGAGCGAGCTCAATTCTCTTAAGAACAAAGTGACAAATTATTCCATATACTACATTAAGACAACTTATATATAAAACTATAGAATGGAAATTTATGTAAAATGAAGCTTTATTCTATTCTATCATAAGTTGGATACATGCTCCAAGAGTCCTCTCCTTTCGAATGGAGGAGGTACTTCTATTTATACAAAAACTATGATAACAAACTCATAAATGTAGACCCAATATTCCCTCCTTTGACCCACATATTTCTCAACCAATGGTGACACATAACCCTATCCTCCATGATCTCCTCCATGAGGTTCATGATCTTTTCCATGAGGTCCATGATCTTTTCAAATTCGAATTTGAACATAGAGTGCCACATAAAGATGCCTTGGAAGCTTCCTTTGTACCTACACATGTCAACAAACTCATTCTGATTGTTAGGTATAAGTATAAGCATATTATTTTCTAAAGTTTAACCATTTAACCATAAATCCACTTTAAAATGTTAAGAATTAATAAACTTTGGAAAAACATAGTTATAACCCAATGATGAGGTAAATGTAATGATGTGGAGGTGAAAATGGAGATGACATGAAGGTAATATGGAAGTAATGTGAAGGTATTGATGAATAATGGAGTGAGAATAAGGACTATTTTGAGGCCCAACATACCCCCAAACTGAAGATATTGCATGTCCTCATGCAATCTATTACATTACTTTTTGATACTTGAGCTTGGCTTAAACTCTGCATGATATCATTTACTTAACTTTTGCAAAGCATTTTTGATGAACTGCAACTTGGTTGGTTCTTGTGTTTCAACCATATTTTCTTTGTTGCATTCAATTTTAATGTATGATATTTGCATATTGATAATGTGATTTTTATTGCAGAGTATTTTTGTTGGAATGCATCATGGTTGGTTCTTGTGTAACAACCATGATTGTGTTGGCATCCAATTAACTTATAAGTATTTTTGACAAAGCCATTTGTATGTTCATGTAATAGTGAATATATTTTGAATTTAAGTGGGTTTTAAAATGTGATATATGAATATGGATGTTATATGAATGTGAAAAAGTATGTATGTAAATGTATCCTTCCCCTTAAACGGATAGTTTTGGCAGTTATGTGAGATGAGGAAAGGGAGTGAAGTTTTTCCAAAAATTATTATTCTAACTTTTCAAGGAATTTAATGGTTAAAAGTTAGTAAATATTATACCTTAACTTACCCTTCCAAAAATGGATGAGAGTTGTGCACATGTGGCTGCAAAAATGTTGTTCATAGTCTTCTTTACTTGGTTGTGAAAATGGTGGATGAAATCGAAAAAGTGAATCTTTTATTGTTGTTGCATCTACTACTAGATATGTTATTGGATCTTCTACTGAATGTTTAGAATATGCTGCTAAATGAGGCTGAAAATGTATAAGGCTTGGAAGGTATACAAAATATAGAAGTTACATTCCCCCCCCCGGCCTTATTTATTGACTTGTGCTCATGTCATGACAAATTGAAAAATAATGAAAGGAAATCATCTTCATCTGCTACAAAGTTTTGGTCTTCAAGTCTTCAACACTCGATGGCACCAATATTTCCATGTGAATAAATGTGTCGATGTCGAACATGGAAAGAAGTCATTGGATTACCGACCATTGATGAATTTCATTAACCAATGTGAGGCAAACTCACCATTAATGTCAATGAGTGCCAAGGTACCTAAGTACATCTTGCGAAGTGCGAATAGATGAGCCGATGTCGAGCCACTTGCAAGATCCAATGATCAAGGGACATTGGTGTATTCCCATGATTTCTGGTGAGAGAGCCTGTCATTGAGGCATACAAGCCTCAAGGTACTAATAATGACTCTAGTCTTTATCCCAGATAAGGTGTTGAGGTCGATGGGTCAAGACTTGTTAGAAGGGAAGCCTTAAGCAATCCTCCATCATCTAACACGAGTACGAAATAATGATTTTGAAGGACCATAGATGGAAAAATTACATTGAAGCAGGGTTTATTGATGGAAATGAAAAGGAAAGGAAATGGGGTGACTCAGCTTTGTAAGGAAGTTGAATGACTTTATTCATGGGCTACAGATTAGTGAAAGAGACAGGAAAATGACTGTGAAGGAAAATAGAATGGAAAATTTATCAAGGTTTTATTTGAAAGCATGGAATGGAAAAGAAGTAGAAATATAATGGCGAATGTAAAGGGAAATGAGGTGAATGTTTATTAACTGAAGAAGCATACTGGCGTCTGAAAGGCTTGCATTGACAACTCATTGGGATTTACAATTTTACAAAGGGAAGAAAATATTGGTTGTAATGAATATGGAATTATTCACATGATTCATCATAAAATTGATCTATTGGAAGTCCAATTGTTGACAAATTAGACTCCTTGAATGATCATTTGATTAATGCAAACCTGTAAAAACTTCGAATTCACAAAACATAAATATATCCAAGCAAAAGTGATCAATTTCTACTTGGTTTTTTATGCAAAAATTAAACACCAATGGAACATATTTAAATAAAATCAAATGTATAAGTTAGCCCAATTGCATGATTTTTGCAAATCCATTTTCAAAGACGAAATGAGTATAGTTAATTCCCTTCTTATGTAACTTTTGTAAATAAAATTCAATTTTGTTGCAATTATGCAAATCCCGAACATAGTCGAAATTGTTTCATTATTTGCGTCCAGGATATCGAATTTCACATGTTTCCCTCGATCTTGTATTTGCCAAAATCTGCATCATTGCAAGATATTTAATACAGATGCATCAAATAAAAATAAAAATAAAAATAAATTCAGAATGAAAACTAATTGTTACTCCTTCTCGAAATTTTCGTTGTGTTGTGATTTTCTTTTCTTTGCCCATATTCCATAACATCACCAACCCACAACGTTACACATGAACAAATATCAAATGCTTGAATGTCAGAGAGAGTTTGCGTAGTAGAAAAAGGAGTCAATGCATTGAAGGATGTGGCAGTGAATGTGCAATATTGGTCGATGTTGTGTTGCCATGTGGTGGCAAAATAGTTGTTTAATTAATGTTGTGTCAAAATTGAAGAATAATTAACAAATACCAACCCCTACAAGATTTGAACTCATGACCTCCATTATGTAATTTGAATGACTTACCAATAAATCACAAGTCACATTTATGAATTTAATAGAAATTTGGAAATTTTAATTATTCTAAAATGAAAATTGAAACAACAACTTGACAAGTGGCCAATCTAAATCCAAGATTTTTAGGAAATATGATTCAAAAATATTTTCCAAATCATTTCTCATATCTTTTGAATTCATCATTTCCAAGATTCTTATGAAAATGAAATTCCTAAATATTTGCCAAATTATTTTTCATATCTTTTGAATTTATCATTTCCAAGTTTTTTTCGAATATGGAATTCCAAAATATTTGGCAAATTATTTTTCATATATTTTGAACTCGTTCTTTTTGCCTAAAAAGTGGATTCTTTAACCAATTTTTATTCTATAAAAGCTTGGAAAATGCTTATGATTTTTTTTATATATATTTTTGTAGTAAGAAGGGATGGCTAATGAAATTGAAGGCTTCAAAGGTTGCAAAATAATTTCAAGTGATGTTGGACTTCTCTTGAACATATTGGCGACACGACATCTCACTTAGAAACATGTGACCCAGAATAAGACCAAACACCAATATGAAAAATTTCAGTGAGGTATCCTCAAATGAGAGTTAAATGTATTTACTAACCCTAACACAGAAAAGTGACAACGTGTCATGTTCAAGAACGACATATTGCCTCTCCAAAAACAAAAGATGAATGTTGCTTTCCCATTTCCCCCCACCATTGTTAGAAAGTACCTCTTTATTTTTAAATAATCTTGAGGAGGATAACATATTCTTGTCATATAAGCTCATTCTTTGGATGATTCCTTCAGCCTATTTTTAAAGAACCCTCAGAAGGAGTGGCTTGGTCTCATCATGATTAACGAGTCCTACATTTTTTGTTTTTGATAATCCAATGAAGGGGTAGCTTAATGTATTTTTCATGTCTAGAGAGCTTTAAAAATAAATGAAAAAGAAACTCTAGAAGGTCATTCTTTTGTAAATTTAGTCACTTGAGGCCCAAAAACTATAAAATAATATACGAGATAACTATTTTAGTCATGAACGACTAAACTATTCCTTTTTCGTAACTAATTTAATCAATTTAGAAAGGTTTAAATTTATATTGGGTAAATGTTGTTTCGAAAATTTTTACGAGCGTTAATGGAACAAGCTTGCTTGACTATGTTTTCATATTTCAAGAGTGAGAAAAGAACTTAATGATAACTCTAGGGGATTCCTTTTTCATATAGTTTTAATGATCCTGAAAATTATACTCTCTCCATTACATTATATTTCATCATTTAAACCTATTATCTACACACTAAAGCCAAGAAATCAGTAAATCGACTTAAAAAGGGATAAAAGGGATCAATTTTGACTAATTTATAAAAAACATTAGTAAAAATAATAATAATGGATAATTCAGTTTTCTATAAAATACCAAAGAGTCATTTTATTTTTACTATTTTCATTTTTACCAATTTTAGACCTAAAAACCCCTTTTCTACCTTCAAAAATTGGGAGAAAATCATGATTAATCTAGTGAACGATTTCAGGCATTGTATCTTCTAGGTAGGAGATCTATCCTTCCTCTCCATTTTCATAGTTTAATTTTTTATTTTCAATGGTTAATTTTTTAATTCAAGAACTTTAAGAAACATAGGTTGTGGTTCAAGGTAATCATGCATTATTTCTTCATACCCTCGATGTTCATAGGTTCAAAGAGAAAACTCGTGACGACATCACTGTGCTTAAAAAAATAAGCACAAAAATGTTTATGAATTTATCATGAAATCTCTACAAATTTTTAAAATTATCTTATTCTAATATTTTCTTCCTTTTCATTTAACAGGATTATAGTCCATCATGGTCCTCAAATGGATGAAAAGGGAGTACAAAAATTATGGCTTCGTTGTGGAAAATGACCCAACCTTGTTGGCACTTCGACGATGCATTTGGCTAAATTCTTTCTAACTCCTGGAATGAGAAATCCATTGGCGCTCTTAGAGTTCTTGGTAAGGGCATGAAATGTAAACGAGAAAAGTTTCCAAATTGGTTCTCATTCCCTTTCAATTGAGATAGATGGCATCTATTTTCTCATTAGATTTTCCAAGAGAGGAGTTGGAGTTGAACAATCTAGCCATCACAGTGGTGGTGAAACCGTTGATTATTAAATTTATCAATACTGCATCCAAGGATTTGGTAAAGGAAGCAGTGGGAAGATTTAGATCAAGGATGTATAAGAATTTTCCTTGGAAACAATGCTTTTTACCATGTCTTGAGTTACCAAAAGCGCAAATCTGGGTGTAGCCACAAAGTCTCAGATGAAATATGCTATTGAATGTATGGAGACAAATGTTTTTAATTGGTGTGAGGGGTTGTTTATCAGGATGAAATAACATCTAACTAAGTGTAATATAGGTTGGTTGAGATAGTTTTGGTATGGCTCAATATTGGTATCTTTCTTCTTATAAAGGGTGCCATTGTTCTAGTCTCAGAGGAGGGATGTGGAGACTCATGAGCTAAGGGAACCACATATAAGGAGGTAAGTTGACCTAATAGAATTTCATGGTGGTGGCTAGATGATTTTATTAATTTTTTCTTTCTTAAAATGGCTTCGCTGTTAGATTATCATGATCAAGGACTATCCTTACGTCAATATCGACGTTTTCTGGAGTTTGAGATCTAGTTCTTCAACGAGGCATGTAGTGGGAGAAGTCAGGTAAAAATATTTCCTTTTATTCTTTTAAAATTTTGATTTTTTTAATTGTATCAAATATCACTCCATTATTATGCAGATATTGGACTAACTAGGCCAACTAATATTCCCTCTTCCTAGAGGTGGGGCCAAAAAAAGGTAGAGATCAAAGAACATAACTCAGAGGTTATTGACACACTTTTAGAGTTAGAGAAGAACCTGGATGGACTTACCAAGGGTATTCAAGGTTGTAGGGTGGATGACATATGACATCACTACCAGAGGTAGACAATGGGTGTGTGTGCACAACTACACCAGTTATTTGGACATGTTGTTAGAGTCGTAGTTTGATATCATCAACATCATGGCTAGGGTTTATGAATTTTAAGGTGGTTTTTTAGGTTTTGATGGCATTAGCATAGTAAAGGATTGAGAGCCTCTTGTGTCTTGAAATCTTTTTTCAGATATAAATTCTTTTGCAAACTCATATATAAGACATATCTATTTTTATCTTGGCTAATTACCTTTATATAATGATGCATGTCATCGTATTCTTTACAAATTGCACAAATATCATTCTAACAAATAGTTAACTAATTCATATGTCGATGTATTTAAATTCCTTGGAATGCGTTTATATTCAATATAATAAAAAATTATTTCCAATTACTGAACTCATAAAAATATTCTTAATATCGATGGACTTCTTAATGAATAAACACTACTTAGTTTTGAAGTATGAATTGAGAGTCAAGTCTAACAACCAACTAATTAGTAACATCTGTGATCGCATCATATTACAGTTAAATTAACACACTATACTCCACGATTTCATTAGTTGGATGACCCAAACATATCCCATGGAGACTCACTATCTCATCATTAGGTGTGAAAATTAACCAAGTAATAGATGAAATATTCCAAGTATTATGTCTAGCACCATAAACAAAGCCAATATAAGGTGAAGATTTTGTTGACATCTACAAAACACGTGCAACACAACATAAGAAATAGAGCTATAATTCATTCGCAAAATGAAAGCACAACACACCGAAAAATAAAAGTACATGGGCTCAAATGTTCTAGCTCCTAACTTGTCGTGTTCTTGATCATATATCAAGACCACATCACCATCCAAAAAGACTCAAGGATTAATGCTTTTTTCATTTTGTGCTTTCAAATTGTTCTTATGAGCCCCACTAGCCAAAGTTGCATTTTTATGAATCTCATCTGAAGGTGCCAAGTATAGAAAACACTCTTCATATATAGAGATAGTAGGGAGACGTTCAATAGGTAGTTTTAGTAATGAAATTTCACATTCAATAGGTAATACAACTTCCAGACCATACACAAGTTGAAAGGGCATAAACATGGTTGATGTTGTTGTTAAGGTACGATATACCCATAATGTTGAGAAAAGGATAATATGCCAAGTACACTTATGAGTCCATATCATCCATTGAAGCATAACATTTAAAAAAAAAATTCACAACTTCTATTTGGCCATTGGTCTATAGATGATTTGAGCTATCATGATGTAGACACAATTTGGTAGTCAACTATGACAACATAAAGATTTAGAAGTAGGTGCGATGGTCAGTGATAATGGCTTTGGGGACTCCAAATCTAGAAATCATGGGATAAAATACAAATACAATCAAGAATGATATTCCTGATTAAGTATGTGATTGTAAATTTTATAAACATGACATTTGTGGACCATGAGAATATACACTTTGAACATAGAAGGCTAGAAATATATAGCACGCAATATTTTTTGGATGGTGGAATACCCTAAAATATGACTTCCACATGCTTCAAAATGATAATCATTCAATTTTTTTTGTCTTAATCATATGTTAAACTTCGACAAAAAATTGAATTGTCACCATGAAGATAAGGGGTGTCACCAACAATGTCGTATTGTTAGGATTGGTATTGGATTTGACAATGCTTAGTATGCAATAAATTTGGCCTAAATTTTTAGTCTAGAGATAGATATTATTGACTCCATACCATGGATCAAGAGACCTAATAAGAAGAGAGATTCATTTGTCATAGAGCCCTCTTCCACAGTTTTTGTCTCAATGTAGGGAAGGTCAAATGTCGGTTTAAAAAACACAAGTGATTTCTTAGATTTAGATTTAATGAATTCCAAATCAAATTCCTGTATAATGAAAATCCATTTGTGTTAATTTTAGGTATGTTCTATGCTTAGAAAAATTTATTTCAATTTTCACAGTTAACTCAATACCTTTTCCAGAATAGCAATCACATCAGCATCAAATTAAATTGCAGATAGAACATAAACATAGATCATAGAAGACAACCCAAGGCAAGAGGACACAAGATGTGGCACTAGCCAAGGACAAAACCTAATGTGGGGCAACCCTTGATCATTTCTTCTTATATGTTCTTCAATAGTTGAGTAGACAAAGAGAGACAGAGAGAGTACATTTACAACATAAGTCAATAATTTGACCTCTCTAAATAAGAGTATAGATCATTTCTAAGAAGATTATACATGAGATAGCTGAACTCAATCGAAGGCACACTGCTTCAACTGATTTTCCATGGTAACTCCTTCACCTATCATTATGTTGCACCTCGGCATCATGCTGCATCTCATCGTGTTGCACCATGATGTACCCATCATCATTATGTTGGACCTCTTAACCATGATGCACACATCATACTACTGCACCTTATGTTGCCACTGCTGCCCCATGTGCTGCACCATGCTACTGCAGTTTTCCCATGTGCCATAGCAACACCATGCTAGCCATTATTGTCACATGTGGCATACTACTATCCCACTATTAATGAAATTGTTGTACCATACAATAATTGCTATCATGCTATCATTATAGCAATTTTGTACCATTCCATCATTGCTATCATGCTATCCAAACATCTTGTTGCACTATCATGCATTTAAACTTCATGTGCCACCTTGTTGTCACATTCCTAGCACTATTGTCCCACTGTAGCCTTGTTGTACCTTCCTGCTATCCCATTGTGGCTTTGCTACAACATGTCATTATTGTTGTCCCAATTGTTCCTTTGCTACCACATGTCATTATTGTTTTCCCAATTGTGCCTTTGTTGCCACATGTCATTGTTGTTGTCCTAATTATGCCTTTGCTGCCACATGTCATTGTTGTTGTCCCAATTGTGCTTGTTGTTCCAATGTGTTTGTTGTCCCGACGTGTTTTCTATCCCAATCTTACTGTCACTATTCCAAGGTGTTTGTTGTCCCAATCCTATTGTCATTGTTCCAATGTGTTAGTATCACCATCCCATTGCTGCTATGCCAATGAATATCAAAGCTCCCTTCCAACACTTTTGGACCCCTGTTTTCCCTAAAGATAGTCCTGAAATCCACACTGGAATTTCCTTTCTTTGTTGTGGCCTAACTCAGAAGTTATCCTCCTCAAAGAGCTCTTTTATGATGTATTGTGTGTTTCACAATGGACTATAGCTAGGGCTTCCTTAGGACTGTGTCTAGTGCTTCCTTAAGACTATGTATATGGATTCTTTAGGACTGCATCTAGGGCTTCCTTAGGACATCATCTAGGGCTTGTTTAGGACATTGTCTAGGGCTTCTTTAGGAGAGCATCTAGGGCACCTTTATGAAACTATTTAGGGCATCTTTAGGACAATGTCTAGGTCATGCATAGAAGGGGCTAGGGCAGCGACTAGGGAAGATTATTAATTCTCCTTTCCTCCTACGTCTTAGGGCTACTACCTCCTAGATTTCTCTCACACTCAAACCCAAGACAGGTGGAGAGAAATCAAGAGATAAGTATGTGTGAAATGACTCTCAAGTCATCTCCTTTTATACTAAAACGTTGAGGACATGTGTGTGTTATTTAGTTGCTAGCCAACCTTGATGAGTTGTCTTATAACACAAATAAATTCATAATTCAATGAATACTTATTGGAATCAGATAATCTTTAGATCAATCCTACACCTCTCGATGAGAGGGATGTAAGAAAAATATCAGTTGCCCTAAATAAGATGACCCACATGGATTTTTTTCCTTATTTACCAACTTCAACACTCCCTCTCAACTAGGGAGAACTCCATCTGCTGATCCATCTGCTAGACTATACTATATCTGCCATCAGTGCCCTGCACTACTTTGCTCTACTCTACCCTCCTCTGCTAAACCATGAAGAACAATTTGATTGAGAATGTCTCATACCATTCTCTAATGACATGAAGTTAGTTCCATATGAAGAGAGTGTGTCTTACCACTCTTATTGATCCTAGATCAATTCCAAGAGAGCCAGGCATGTTATTCTTACTGACCCGAAGTTAGTTTCATTGATCCAGATCAATATCATAATAGAGTGTCTCAAACCACTTATACTGATCCCAGATAAGTTTCATTGATCCTGGATCAATGGAGGTCATCCTAGCATAGGGATTACGGTATATACAATGACGCGTCCATCAATATTACTACTATGGTCCCTAATCCCATTTCCCTGCTCATTGGCTAGATGAGAGGTACTTCCCATGAGTCCCAGACTACATGGGTAGGATGCCTCGATAGGAGAACAACTCATCCTATCCATAAGTCACCACAGGGTATCACAAGGAAGGTTGAACCATTCACGTTGTACAAAGTACACTGCTAGGGGAGGGTGAGTCGCCGTATGGTCGCTTGTTGCTCCAAGAAGTACCCCAAGTTTCCTGAAGCTCCCAAATATCAAAGCATGCATCATACAAAACCCTCATAACAGGGTCTCTAAATGAATCTAAGTCATTCGGGAAAGTAACAAATTTCACATTTCCCTAGGGCCTTGACAGAATGTCTATGACTTGTACGTCAGTCTCAATGCGATGGAGCCTCCTCACTCATTGATGTACCATGTCCCAGATAAGGTAGTATCTGATGTCTATATGCTCGAGCAATCAAATAGAATACAGGATTCCTCAATAATCAAATCTCCCTCTTGTTGACATAGAATATCATGATGGTATCCATTATGTGTGCAAACAACTCACTAAAGAGCTTCTACAATGAGGTAGCTTCACACGAGGTCATACTCATAGCTATGTATTCAGTCTCAATGGAGCTTATAGCAACCGAATTCCACCTCTTGCTCATCTAGGATATCGAAGCAGAACCCAAAGAGAACTATCACTCAAAAGTTCTCTTGCGATCCTCCACACTGCCTACCCAGTCAATATTTGAATAACCATATATCTTCATATTTCTGGCCGTGTATCTCCATCTATGAGAGATTGTGCCCCAAAGATATCTTAGAAGATCCTTGGAACCGATCTAATGAGGCTCAACCATATATGAGCTCACCATGCTAACTGTAAAACATATATCCGGACGAGAGTTTACCAAGAACATCAATATAAGTATTAGTTTTTTAAAATTAGAAGCATTTCCCAAATTAGGTCCGGTATCCATACCACGTAACTTCTGAAAATTAACCTCCATCGAGGTAGTCGCGGGTTTACAGTTCACCATTCCAAATTCGAAGTCAAACTCCCTCTTAGTTTTGCAAATGAGAGGGTCTACACCTATGAGAAAGAGGTCATCCTTAAAAGGTTCCAGTATGAGAGGTATATCACTCACAACCTTCAAGAAATGGTTTGGATCGGCCTCACTCCTAGTGAATCTCAGCTTCATCAAACAACTATCAATCTTCTCATATTAAGCTCAGGGTGTTTGCCTGAAGCAAAAGAGGGCTTTCTTCCACCTGCATACATGAGATTCCTGATCATGAATTTCAAACCCCTTAGGTTGTTTCAAACCTATTGACCTGCTTCATGAGGAGATTGGTCCCCTTGTAATATTTTCCTTCAATACATCTTAGACATGTACCTTGATGCTCTTTCTGAATTCAGGCATCCTTGTCACCATCTAACTCACATCGAGTAGGCCCCATAATAGGCAGACCTTTGGTGTTATAGATGAGATGTGACAATTGACATGGTTCCTAATGGACTTCCTATAACTTGATACAACCCTGAACTCAAAAGAATCTTTGAAAAATTCATTTTCAAACAAGTATCTTTCCATCAATGAATGACACCCTGAAACCATTGACTTCCATTGTTGAAATGGACACAAAGTTCTTGTTGTGATCAGGTACATAAAATATATTCTTGTAAAACAATCAAGTTAACCTCATTCAATTGAGGGGTGACATTCCCTACAACCTTTCTAGGATAGGTGGCATTGACTCCAATTATAATCCCATGAGTGTTTCCATCTCTACCAAATTAGAGAGAGCACTCTTCTCTCTGATGAAGTTCCTTGAAGAACTATAATGAATAAGCCAGATTCCCAAATATTATAAAGGAGAGGGCCAATATAAGATAATGCTTCTTTATCTTATCAGAAACAACATTTGATTCTTCATACCTAGGGTTCCTTGCTTTCTTTGAAGAGATGGTTATTTCCTTGATGACCTGCATTACCCGTCATTCCTTCGATCATTGAATATGTCCCTGGAATGATTGTTATCATCATTAAGTGATGTGTCCCTACCATTTGGACACTCCTTCACACGATGGCCAAACTTATTAAAAGGAAGGCATCTACATTTCCTTCCACCCTTAGATTCAGACTTCCCATTGAAGCGATCTTTAGGTAGGTCATCAGAAGTTTCCGCTGCACCATTCCGATAATATTCTATGCTTTGACTTCACCCTTGGTGAATTTGAAGAGGGATGATGAATCCATTGAGACTTTTGTCCTTTCCCAACTGTATTTGGTGATTTCCCTTTCACTCTTTCTTGGGCTTTGTCTTCATCTCAGCTTCGATACCATGTTAGTTTTAGGTATGTTCTATGCTTAGAGAAATTTATTTCAATTTTCACAGTTAGCTCAATATATTTTTCAAATTAGAAATCACATCAACATTAAATTAAATTTCAGATAGAACATAAGCATAGATAACAAAAGACAATCCAAGACAAGAGGACACAATATGTGGCACTAGCTAGAGACAAACCCCAATGTGGGGAAAACATTGATCAATTCTTCTTATATGTTCTTCAATAGTTTAGCAGATAGATAGAGAGAGAGAGAGAGAGAGAGAGAGAGAGAGAGAGAGAGAGAGAGAAAGTACATTTACAACAGAGATCAACAATTTGACTTATCTAAATAAGATCATAGATCATCTCTAAGAAGATGATACATGAGATAGTTGAACTCAGGTGAAGAAATGCAACTTCAACTAATTCTCCAAGGTGACTCCTTCATCTATTGTTGTGTTTCACCTCGTCATCATGTTGCATGTCACCGTGTTGCACCATGTTGCACCCATCATCACTATGTTGGACCTCATAACCATGTTGCACAAATCACACTTCTACACCTTATGCTGCCATTGCTATCCCATGTGTCATTGTTTCACCATGCTACCACAACTGTCCCATGTGCCATAAAAACACCATGCTAGAAACTGTTGTCCCATGTGGGATAGTGTTGTTCCATTGTTAGTGACATTGTTGTACCATGCCATCATTTTTATCATGTTTCCCATGCATCTTGATGCACTATCATGAATTCAAACTTCATGCATCACCTTGCTGTCACATTCTTAGAACCGTTGTCCCACTGTAGCATTTTTGTACCTTGCTATTGTCCCATTGTGCCTTTGCTACCACATGCCATTGTCATTGTCCCAATTGTGCATTTTTGGCCACATGCCATTGTTACTGTCCCAATTGTGCCTTTGTTTCCACATGTCATTGCTACTCTCACAATTATACCTTTTATGCCACCTGTCATTGTTCTTGTCCCAATTATGCTTGCTGTTCCAATGTGTTTGTTGTCCCAATATTATTTCATTATTCCAATGTGTTTGTTGTCCCACTGTGTTTGATGTCCCAATCTTATTGTCGTTGTTCCAATGTGTTAGTAGCACCATCCTATTTCTTCTATCCCAATGAATATCACAATTCCATTCCAACACTTTCACACCCCTATTTGCCCTTAAGATAGTACAAAAATCCACAATGTAATTTCCTTTCTTTGTTGAGGCCTAACTTAGAAGTTATCCTCCTCAACGAGCTCCTTTCTGATGTATTCTGTGTTGCACAATAAACAGCAGCTAGGGATTCCTTAGGACTATGTCTAGGGCTTCCTTAGGATTGTGTCTAGGGCTTCTTTAGGACTATGTCTAGGGCTTCCTTAGGACAGTGTCTAGGGATTCTTTAGGACAACATCTACGGTTTCTTTAGGACAACATCTAGGGAATCTTTAAGACAATGTCTAGGGAATCTTTAGGACAACATCTAGGTCATGCATAGAAGCTAGGGCTAGGACTACAACTACGGAAAATTGTTAAGCCTCCTTTATTCCTGCGAATTAGGGCTACTTCCTCCTAGATTTGTATCACACTAAAACCCAAGACAAGTGGAGAGAAATCAAGAGAGAAATGTGTGTGAAATTACTCTCAAGTCATCTCCTTTTATACTAAAATGTTCAGCACATGTGGGTGTTATTGAGTTGATATCTGACCTTGACGTGTTGTCTTATAACAAAAATAAATTATTAACTCCATGAAAACTTCCAGGAATCCAATTATATTTAGACCAATTCTACACCTCTCGATGAGAGGGATCCAAGAAAAGCAACAGCTGCCCTAAATAAGATTATCCACATGGAGTTGGTCCCTAGTTGCCAATTCTAACAATTTGTAATAACTTCCCCCAAGTGATTATCGTGTGAGAATATATATCATGGAGTTACAATCAGAAAATATTGTGGTTTTACATAAGATAATGTAATGAAAAAATATTTAGGCAACTTTAACAACTACCAAGGCTAACTTTTCTGCATGCAAGTATTTAATTTCAAAAGCGGTAAGGTTCCTACTCAAATAGTATGTCACATGCCCATCGTTTGAATCATCCTCTTGAAGAAGTATGAAAACAACATTATTGTCCAATGTAGCTAAATACAAGTAGTAGTCCCAACGATGATCAGGGGGTGCAAGGGTGTATGTGTCAACACATGTTTTAATGCATCAAAATATTTTCGAGAAATATCATCATAGGTAAAGGGATCTCTTGTTTAACAAATCGGTTAAAACACTTCGTAAGCTTAACATAATTCATAATGAAACAATGTAGAAAGTTTTCTTTCGCTTCGAAACTCTTGAGTTGGCTTAAGTGAGAAGGAGGAGGAAAATTTAGTATAGCGTCTACCTTGAGTGGATCGACACGAAGTCCTTGTATGGAAATAATGAATCCCAGTAAGCGACAAGATTCGACACAAAAGGTATAGTTATGTCGATTCAAATGAATATTGTAGCACTGACATCAAATAAAAATTTCTCATAAATGTATTGCATGATCTTGACATTTCATGGAAAGTTCAAGTAAATTATCAAGATATGGTTGAAAAATATGTTTGATGTTATGAAGATCATAAGACATAAATCTATTAAAGGTGGTGCCAGTATTCTTAAGTCCAAATGAAAGATTTTGATAGGCGAAAGTTTACCATCGACAAATGAAAGAAGTTTTATGATGATTCAAAGGAAGTATGTGAATTTGGTTATAACTAGAGAATCAATCCATAAATGAAAATATTTCATTCTTGGTGCAATCATCAACCATTTGGTCAATATAGAGGTTTTGATAGGTTCCTCCAACATATATGGAGGATATGTTCTTCCAAGACATTGCCCTCCTCAAGGAAAATATCGAGTATAGGATGATTTCACCACAACCGGAAAATAATATATTGCTGGTGTTTGTTGATGGATACTTATACCACCAGATAATAAGTTGAAATGTTGGTCAAATGTTGTTGGAATTTCAGGAATGGAGGTTTTTTAAAATGTCATGGTCTGGGAAACAGATTTTACATTAACTGACGATAAACCAAATAATATTTGAGAAGACTAAGTGGAAATTTGAGAAGAAGGAATATTAGGTGCAACTCTTGAAAAAGTTCCCCTGAGTGCCTGATGCCTAGTAGGTATAGAGGGTTGACCATATAAAAATTATTTTGGGGGTCTTGTAAATATGTAAGTAGTACTTATTTGGCTAGGTATACTCTCAAGAGCATATGAAGGTTAACTTATAGTTGAAGGTTATGCCATTGTTTGCCTAGGTAGAAAAGATAAAGGAGTTTTTAATCAAGGAGTTCCCCTAGGTAAATAGGAAAAATGATATTATTACCAATAGTGTGTTGGGTATGGAGCCTGATTATCTTCTATATTCAAAAGTACCGCCACATTGGACCCCAGTTCAAAATGGGGGCGGTAACGCCGCCCATAAAATATTCGCTACAGGGGGGGTCCAGGGGGGGCGGCTGCGACCTTTGGGAACCCCCCCCTGGTGAGGGGTTTTGGGGGCAGTGCCCCCGAAGCTAAAAACAACTGTAAAATTTCCTTGTAAAAGTATAGTAATTTCTAGTCAATCTGGGTCGTGCATTAGGCGGATGATCTAACGGTAGAACTCATGTTTAGTTTAGGGTTTTTTTCCCTAGAAGGAAACCCCTCTCTTTGTATGAGGGCATTGTATTTGAGGCTGTGAGATAGATGTGTATTCTGTGTGAGCAAGAAACAGAGAGGTGAGATTGTGAGAGAAGACAAAGGATATTACAGCGGATTTGTTGTAGGTTGTGTCTCTTCATTTTGCTGGATAATAGAAAGGAAGGACTGGCTGTTCGGGGTGGACGTAGCCCAAACTGGGTGAACCACGT
>APFE031167772.1:0-11518 GCA_000404065.3 Pinus taeda | reverse complement strand
ACATTGGAGGACACATTTACGGACCTGTGACCAGTGACATAACTTGAAAACACTTGCATTGAGGTCTCCTGAGCATGAAGTTCAATAACCCTGAAGACCCCCTCTGAAGATTAACCTTGGAAAATGCCTTTTTCCCATTAGCGCGGGTCCACAATGTATTAACCCGCGGCAATGGCTCAGTCCCTACAAAGAGGGCGCGCCCATAGACGCTCTGTACCAGAGCACGGCCCGCGCCACACAATTTGGGCATGATTTTTGGCCAGCACATGCTAGAATGCTTTTTCCTCCGTGACTCACCCAGTTCCCTAAAGGAAAAAGCCCACAAAAGCAGCCGACCGTCGACTTTTCTATCCAAGGCAACTCAACTCAATAGCTATTATGGGACATTACCAAAAACTCAGAATGTGTCCACATACAATGCATATCTCCTCTCCCCCCCATCTATAAAGGCCTGTCTCCCCATAATGAATGGGCTAGTTCTTGAGTGCAAATTTTTGGAGAAGAAGTGCTAGAGTTTTTGAGAGAAATAGTATTGAGCTAAGAGCTGAAAGAGAGGTTATGCTGCCGGATTGTAGAGAGAGAAAGTGACTTTGCATGACATGTCAGACTGACTTCCGACCCAGCTAGAGGAGATTTGCAGCGTCAAGCCTTAAGTGGTTGTAATTCTTCTTTATTTTCTATTAATGATAAGCGACTGTTATTATGGTTCCATTCATATGTTCTACTGGTAATATTTGAATTATATCCTGCTTGACTGATATATAGCTGTACGATTTCGGATTTTATGCTTGTTTGTGGGTTGTTCTTCATTTGTGCAGGTGTCCATGCGTGAAGCGCAAGGATAGCGGCCGGCCAGAGCTAGAGGACAGGAGCGACACTTCTCCCACAGCAAACAGCGTTGGATCCCAGGTTGGTCTCCTTGATCGACTTCTAAATTGTATAGCTAGGAACTTGCATGCAGCGTGTTTGATTGTTGCTAGACCCCTGTGGGGCTAGTGGGATCCAACTCTGTCCGCAGAGGGGATTTACCTCCGCAACACCTATAATAAGGTAGTGCTTGGCACTCTCTTGGATGAAGGTGTGTCTGTTAGCCTCATGCCTTACACTACTTGGCAAGCTTTGGGCTCCCCACAACTTGTGCTTGTCACCCAGAATCTGTTGGCTTTCGACGGTGAAACTAGTCAACCTTTGGGGATCCTTTCATAGTGCCCAGTTACTTTGGGAGGCAAGACCATTTGCATAGACATGATGGTCATCCAAGGTGCCTTGGATTTCAGTCTTCTTCTTGGCCATGACTATATTTATGTCATGGGGGCTCTTTTTTCTTCACATTTTCGTGTGGTTTGTTTTCCTCACGACAGAAGAATTGTGACTATAGATCAGCTGTCATTCTTTGGTCACCAACTACCTCCTATACAATCATCATCCCCTCTCGTTCTTATCGCAAGCAATACCTTCCCTGCCACAGGTCAATTATGTGGCTACCTGTTCCGTCTCCGCCTCTATTGATGATCATGCAGATGGTCTCATACATCATGTACTGGGGGCATTGGAACATGATCTGTCGTTGGTGCCTAATGACATGTATTTCTATCAGAGCATGGTTCTTCCTTCCAGTGAAGACCTCTTGGGAGTCATGTTCTCGTATGGCCCATGAACTAGGAGTATTGAGGATAGTTCTTAATCTTGTGTCAACCTCGTCAAAAAATGAAACAAATGTCCTGAGGATAGTTTGATCTTGTGTCAACCTCGTTAAAAAATGAAACAAGAATGATGGAGCATAGTTCCTTATCTTGTGTCAAGCTCATTAAAAAATGAATTAAAGAGCCCTAGGGAGGAGAAGCTTGGGTCTCATCATGGTGACCAGACTAATGTTGTCAGGGTTTAACGAGTCCGACACAGGAAAAACTCAAAGCCTTTTTCATGTTTAGAGAGTTTGAAAAAGACACAAAAAAGAAAACTCCAAGAGGCCCCTTTTCGTAAGTTTGTGTCCCTCAAGTTTGAAAGGTAGAAAACAATACTCGAGAGAACCGCTTGACCATTTCGATCAAGGAGTACTTTTTGTAACTAGAGTTCTTGATCTGAAAAAGTAGAAAACTGATCGGAGACACGACGTTTCATAACCAAAAACGAGCTCGAAACGACAAAAGCCCAACCATCTTTTCATTTTTAAATAGTTAGAAAAGAGCTTGAAAGTGGACCCCCCATTTTATTTCCTTTATGAGTAAAAAGGCAAAAATACTCAACAATCTTTTCAATTTTTACGAGTTAGAAAAGAGCTTAAAGGTGACTTGTCCTAAAGGAACGAGTGGTATAAAGGGTAGCAACTAGTTCCAACAATGGTGGAACTGCTCAAAACATGTAATGGTCAAGAGGCTGGCTAATAAAACCGCTCATCGCTATGGTCCCTCAGGAAAGGAAAAACAACCAAGTGAAAGCATATGATTGGCCAAAGAGATAGTGGCGATGGAACGAAACAACCAAGGCTCATCTAGCAGAATTTAGCGGATAAAAACGACTATCACAAGATGTTAATCGGGTATGGGTTCATTTTTACACAAGGGAAAGGGAGCTTATCCTCAAGGGATGTTTCTCAAAAGGTGGAACCACCATCCCAAAGGAGGAAAGGCGAACTTCCTTGACCCAACAACTAGTTCTAGAAGCACCCAAAATCATTATGTTTGAACTAATTCACCATATCTGGATCGTCGTGAGTCAAACATTAGGACTCAGAGACGACATCGTGGGGCCACAGTGTATTTAGGGCTATCGTCGCAAGAAATATATTGAGGACTTGCGACGAGCCCTAAAATCCGACCGTCGTAGGGAACAAATGTACCCCTGCGACGATGTCGCAATGTTCTAGTTCATTATAGAAAATCGTCACAGGCAGAATGAGGTTTACTTTTGACAATATTGAAACATGGGTAAAAATGGTCAATCTTCAGGATTAAAGAGCATTTGTTAATCTTCTTGAATGATTAGGAAGATGTGGACACATTTATTTGATGTATGACACAAAGGAGATGTCGTTGAGGGACTGACTTTATCTGAGATCAAGGGATATGAGGCCAGTGACAAATTACTGTGTAATAAATAGCCAAGAGGGCTAGGAGGTAGAGCACACAAATAGGATTTGTGCAATGTAGTAGCCCATGGGCCATAGCCATACTTTTTTGTACCTGCAACCATATTTCCATTTAGAGAATGAGAGCATAGTGACCTCAACCTTTAGTAGGGTTTTTCTCCCAAAAGAGTTTCCTAGAGCATATCTTATGTCAAATGTGTGTGTGATATCTTAGATAATATATATATATATATATATATATATATATATATATATTATATATATATATATATATATATATATATATATATATATATATATTATATATATATATATTATATATATATATATATTATATATTATATATATATATATATATATATAATATATATTATATATTTTATTTATTTATCTTTTTATTTATTTATTTATCTTTTTATTTTTTTCTTTATTTTTGCATAATTTTCGTTTGCATGCATGCATTATTAACAATAAAATATATAGATCTAGAACTCTAAGAAAACTATAATATTGTAGAATTTCAGACTTTAAATATAATTTTATCAAATCTATTGTGATGAACTGTCCCATGGAATATCCACAAAAATTTACAGATCAAGGAGCCATGTGGATTTTTGTGGCCTTCTACCTCCCCAAAATTTCATTTTTTAATTCAAACAATTCCATAGTTAATGGATGGGAGGAATTGAGGGGTGGCCATTGTGAACACACACCACTTGTTTATGTTTTACATCTTCATTAGCAAGAAATTTGCTTTAGCATCACGTGATATCAAGACACAATAAAATATGAGCCTGAAAAATGATGGTTTCAAAGATTGGATCCTTTCTATGATACCCCTTAACTTGCACTCTTTTGGTAATGTTTCGTGCACCGGGTGTTTGATAACTATCAAGGAATCACACATTATCACCAAGTTTTCAATCTTTGTTTCTTCCACCGACATTAGACCTTGTAGCAATCCATACGCTTCAGCGGGATTATTTGCTAACTAGCCAAGGCCACAAGAATAAACTAATTCTTTGTTTCCTTTAATATTATAGATAACCGTTTCTACTCTTGACCCTCCTATGAAACATTTTTCAAGGAAAATTTAACTACCTTTATTTATGAAGGTTCCATATATGAGTGAATCCCACAGAAAAGAAAAAAATTTACCATCCTAAAACACAATGAAGTAATTAAAGGGTTGTTGGATGGAAATGATTAACACACTTTGAAAATTAAAGTTTAGATGTGAAAACATTATGACAAGGAGCAATGATTTATTATTTCAGTTAATTGAGGTGATGTTGTGCTGTACAACAACCCCCCATTTCACAATATTTTATACAAAATCATAATCTGAAATGGGTCCCTTTTAAATTTAAACTTAGCCAGATGTGTGAATAAATTGGTATTAACCCATCATAAGAAAAAATCTTATCAAAAGGATTAAGGTAAATGAATTATTTTAAAAATCTTTTTTGAATAGAAATAAAGTGTGCCTTTAAAATATTATAAAATTCTTCGTTATTGCGATAAAATGATCGGAAGATCGCATATCGCAACAACGAAGTAAGCATACACAAAACACATCCATTCTCTCCAATCCGAAAAGGCAATCGCAATCGGATATCGGGGAAGTCAAATGCCAAAGCACAATGTAATAGAGCCTCTTAAAATCCTCCGATGCAATAAAGCATATCGCAATCGGCAAATCAGCAATGACAACAACAAGCCAACACATGATTGAAGGTAGTCTCAAATCCTTCGATGCGATAAAGTATATCGCCATCGACAATCGGCAAAACAACATTGACACAACAATAAAACCCGAATCCATCCCCCGATTGTGATGCATTAATGAGGCACATATCTCGAGAGTATATTTAAAAGGTTTGCATGCATTGTATCACCTTTCGGTGATTGAAGATGTTTAAAACAAACATTAAAGCCTTTCCTTTCACGTTACCAATTGCCAATTTGCGAATGATCACTGATCATCCATCAAACATATCTAAGCCACGCTTGAATGAATCATTCAGCATATAAACGACATGATGGGCATTTAAAACCTTCTTACCATGATTGACAGGTTAAGCGGCTAATCAATGAAGCAATTAAGGGTAGATATTTCCTTTAGATTGTATCCGTGACAATCTTACTATAATCCATTATCACCTATTGATCGACGTAACTAATTTTCATTATCATATCGGTCTATAACAACATTTCTCTGTATCACGGTTTTTCAGTCACTTGTGCAGAATCTCACTGAAATCAGAAATTTGAACAAATGGGAAAGAAATCAAAGAAATCCACAGCAATGGCTCTCACAGCAACAACGCAGCCAGCCAAAGATCCTGGACCAAGCAAAAAAGGGTTAATCTCAGACACTACATGCCTTGGTCTAGGAAATACAAGTTGGGAGGGCATTTATAATCTAAAAGAAGCAAAAGAGCCTGAGGAAATGTTAGAGGAAGCCACAGCTGACTCAAGTAACAAATCAGAAGCATCCCTCAAAGATTTAGCTTGTTCATATCTACATAGAATAATAGTGTGAGAAAAAATCCTTCCATATACTAACGTCGTAAGATGGGTAGTAGAAGAAATTCCAGTCTCAAATAGAAAATTTTGCACAATTGACGCGAGGATATTTGGATCGTTTCAGCTTGATGATCTAAGGAAAATGTATCACTTACTTGAGCCTGAAAAGCGATATAACAAAGCCTTCCTTGAAAAATTTGAAATGAAAACAAGTTAGAGTCGGCCCCGATTAAGCAGTGGAGACATAACCCTGAGAAGCACAAACACGAATCATCAGGTAAGTACTTTGTGGACTCATTGGCTTCTCCTTACTGTTATGCCGAGGCTATGATGTGTAGAATGTGGGGAATACATGACTCTGATAAATTCACCATTGAAATGGTCCCTCTAATGGAGGCAGGAGTCAATAGCCATGTGATGGATTGGGCAAACATTTTGGCCGACAAATTAGCCACAACAATTCTTGAATTTAGATCAAATGCACGTAAAACTACCAGGACCATTCCCCCTTTTTATTACAGTGCTTACATTATGGATACTCTTTGCTTTAATTCTAAATATCTAATGCTCAGATGGAGATGGACTCCCCAAGACCCTAAGCCAATCCATATTTATCATCAACTGTTATGGAAGGCTCACTACAAAAGTCATTTGTATATAATTTGCAATGGTTTTATGTTGCCTGTGTATTATTCTATTTTTGATAAGCATGCCCCCAGGATTTCCGAGGAAGCAGTGATCGACCTGACTGTAGTAGGTAATTGGTTCGAAGAAGACAAGTTTACTTATATAAGGCTTTTTGGTAGCCTTACAAGACCCCATGTCCTTCCCCTGTATGTGCCAGATAAGCTGCTAGCTCAGGAATTGGCCTATCAGAAAACAATAGAAGGGACATCCAAAACCCTTAGAAATTCCAAGAAACAGGTTGGCCTACATTCCCTTTAAGATGCGGTGTATTCACTCTTCATGATTACAAACATGCAGAAAAGGAAACAGAAAAAATACAAATGCTAAATCTTGCAACAATTCCCAATAGGCAATATGATCCAAGAAAAGTTGCCTATAATGTTCTCGAACAAGCCAAACTCACATAGTTTGATCATGAAAAGGATGACTTCGATGACCTATCTTCCTTAGCTGAATCACTATTTTAGGTAAAATCATTGGCCAGGGTCAGGTATCAAGATGAAGGGCTGGAAATGTTTAATATTCTTAGAGAAAAGAGGTTGCAAACTCTGCCTCTAGACTTATTAGCAACCACCCCAACAATTCAATCAAGCAAGCCCGAACAACAAACTGTTGACAAAACTCCTGCAGTTGGAAAAGTTCCCGAGAGAGAAAAAGCGCCAGAATAGGAGAAAGAACAGGGAAAAGGCAGTGAACACATAGAGATAGATACTCAGATTAATCCCAAGCTTCTTAAAGAATGGAAACCATTTGATTCCATTATAAGAAATCCTGAGAATTTGCAGGGTTTTAGCACGCCTGAAGTGACAATTGGTCACAAAACAGCAACAAATATGGTTCCAACTGAAGGAACCAGTGGCCTACCCATAAGTCAAGATGTAGAGATAATTCCTAAGGATCCATTAGATGTAATCATTTTGCACATAGAAGAAATACCACCTTTAGATGTCTTCTATAGCCCTAAGCACAGGGCTGTAGTAAAAAGACAAAGGAAAGAGAGAAGGAATGATCAATCTTCCCTTTTACCTGCACAGACAGAGATGGCTAATGTGGTATGGAAAGAATAATTCAATCCTTCCGAGGACCTCACAAAACTCTCTCAATATGCCGGGGCATACTCGGCAGCCACTATGATAAAGCATAAGAGGTTAGCAATTTACTCAAAGAAAAAGATCAGACAATTGTTTCATTGGAAGAACAGGTATCCAAAAGACAACAGAGAATAGAGTAGTTAGAACAGCAATTGGTAGCACAGCAACAATTAAACAATCAACTAAATGAGCAATTTCTCAAGGAGAAGCAAAGAACGTGCAGTTCAGAAACAAAAGGAGCTATCTCTAGCACCGACCAAGCTGAAATCAATGAATGAAAAAATGAGTAAAACAAAAGATGAGCAAATCGCTCAACTATCACAACAGATAAAAAGTTCAAAAGTTTCCTCAACCAGCAGAATTTAGATTCGAAGCTATCCAGATCAATAAAGCATTGATTAAACAATTAAATTTACTATGTCATAATATTTCCCTTGCTGAGCCCCTCTGTGAGATTTCTTCATCAATGATTGGCAAATCAGTTGATGCAAGGCAGAATTTGGAATAGGACGATGAGACATTACTAAACTTTCTTGCCTGGCAAGAAACCAATGAAGGGCAAGCTGCAAATCTACCTAGAATTCTAGAATCACACAAGGAAATTCATTTCCTAGAATGGCAATCACAATTGATGAAAGCAGAAAGGGAAACTTCAAGATGTAGATTAGAAACTACTAACTTGATTGAGTTAATTAATGATACCCTTTATCTGTCTAATTTGATTTCAGAGTGCAATCCAGGTAAAGTGCCATCGGCTAAAGCACTAGAACAATCATGCAAACATGATTTAGAACAGAAGGAGAGATTAATAGCGGGCATCCAAAGTTTAACTTGGGACACCTTGTGGTTCTTCCTAGTTAAACCATACAGTCAAAAGGCAACACTGAAATTCTTAACTGATGCGATCGGTTACATGATTCTCGAAATTCATGATGCTACGTACTCAGCCCAACTGCATTCACGTCTGAGTCACCCTCCACAATTGCAACCAATGCTTGCTATCTGCCAGCTCAAGCCAAAGGATGATCGGCCAAAACAGTGAATCATTCTACCGACTGCAAGTATACTCATTTCAAGGAGATTTTCATGATTTGGTTATACCACATCATAGCATTTTTATTTCATAATCAGTTAGCGTAGATAGTATTTATAGACCCTTTCATGTCTTTAGAAAGGGTCGTTAGTTTTTGTATAAAACTTGGATCGGGAAGTCACACTATTGTGCTTCTGATATATTTTTTTTTTTTTATGAAGTCGGGGCCTATATTCTGAATTTCAATGAAGAATACTTTGATGAGATATGCATTACTGCTTTTTGTGAGAGTATTTCTAAGTTTGAAGATGGAATATGAATGCGATTGATATCAAGAAGGATTCAAATTACATATGGTATTATTATCTATGTCTTTGCTATCCTTTTATATGAATCAACGTTTCTTCAATCTTGCTATCATTTGATATATGTATGCGTTTTAACAACAGTCCTTATACTTATCACTATTGAATGTTTAAGGAAGGTTATTCTTTCAATCATATCTATGTCAATGATATATGAAGAATAGTGTAATATTGTTTTAATGATTACTTTGTTCAACTGCTTGAACAAAGTAATTATCATATGGATTAATGTCTTTATTTATCAATAGAGTCATCTATATGCCTATTTGTATATAAAGATCATCAAAAGTTACACTAAAGTGGAAATTTCCCAGGATAGATTAGTTGATCATAATTTTGCATTATAGAACAAATCATCCATCCATTATCATTAGATAATAGGAAATCAAAAAATTATCCATCCTATTTACAAATCATTGGGAAACTGGTCCCATTATATCTAGTCAGAGCCACCACACCAAACGGAAAAGGAGCTACCTTTAAGGTCTAGACCGGGTGGTTTTCCCCGATGTTGATGCAGCGATTTTCAAGGCATCAACATTTTTGGCACTAGAAGGAGGGCATGAACTGTGAATGGCGAGCAAACCCAAACCTACAACCCATTCTGAGAATAAATCTCCCTCTACCTCACCTCCGACTTCTCCTTTGCATGCTGGAACTCCAATCTTCAAACGAGAAGAAGAGGAACCAAATACCATTGCTCAACCCAAACATATCCTAGAACGATTAACTCCAAATTCTCCTAAAGTATAGTCTCTTATCCATAAACTTCAAGGCTTCTCAATATCACCATAGAGATATGAGGTCTCTCAAGGTAGTGAGAGTTCGCAATTCATTCCACCTCACCACCTCACCAGACTTGAGAGTGGGAAGCTTGGTATTGAACCTACTAAGTTGCCTTTACCTAAAAGATAAAGGGTAAGAAAAAAAACTGAAGGATCTAATAGTGAGACTATCTCATCATCATCCTCCATTTCATCTTCTCCAGTGCGAAGTCAACCACCCACTCCTCCATTACACATCGTTGTTCAATAGGGATCTGGAACTTCAATATCTCAACCCCCTTAGACTTCCATATCTTCTCCTTCCCAAACATTTGGGACTTCATCAACGATATCATCAGGTAGTAGTTCAACAATGGCACAAAATCCATGGAATAATCCTGGTGCAGTCACTATGCCTGCACCATTACACCCATTGCCAACACGTCCTGAAAAATGGTTGCCGAAATTTAATCCATATGCAAGAATACAAGCCGATGAGCATATTAACAACTTCATGTTGGTAGTTAACTTAAAAGGAGTTACAGAGGGAGATGTCGTTGTTAGAATTTTCCCTTATACCTTGCAAGGATCAGCTGGATCTTGGTATTTTTCCTTGCCATCAGGATCCATCACAAGTTGGAACATTTTTCAAGAACAGTTCTTGACTAAATATGGTGATGATAGATCTCTAGCAACATTAATCAACGATCTTTCGAATCTTAGGATAGAATCCAAAGAACCTATAAAAGAGTTCAACTCACGGTTTAATAAAATCTTAAATAAGATTCGAACTACCTCTAAACCTACGAACAAATTAGAAGCGAATGGCATATAATAGCTTTACCTTCAAATATAGCTATTTTTGTAGACAGAGCTGCAAAACCAACTCTAGTTGAAAAAATGAAAGAGGCACTTGCTGTAGAGAAATGCATTGTTGCTTTAGAAAAGAAGGTTGCTCTTGAAGACAAAAAATCCAAAAAAGTCTCTTTCAAAGATGATTCAAAGAAGAAAATGGCTAAAGATCCATATGATATGGAGGGTCTCCAAAAAGTTCTCAAGACTATGTCAAATGAGATGGTAGAAATCAAGAAGCAAGTCATTGAGACCTCAACAAAAAGGCCATTTAGAAACTTTAGGAAACCCAAATCAAAACCACCAAATGCTATATCTAATGTAGACTCAGATCCCAAATAAGAATATGAAGAAGAAAAGGTCTTATCATTGAAAGAACATGAAGAAGAAGAAATTGTTGAATGTCATGGGATGTGGGACTTTATTTTGCCTAATTCCGATACAGAAAATGAACATGAAGCTTTCCCTGTAACTAACAGAAGTAAAGGTACTCCTAATCCTGTTCAAATAACTTAGAAGAAAAGGAATGCATGTACTACTACTAAAGAAAAAGTTCCCACAAAGAAGTCTACAACGGTTCCTTCTCAAAATCAGCCATCAACTTCAAATCCACCTCCAACATCTAACACATTAGTAGTTACAGATTCTATAGACTACAACATTATTGAAGACATGAAGAAAATAAAGGCAAATATCACTATGTTTGAGCTTAGTAAACTCAAACATCAACAAAAATTGCTACTTAAAGAGTTAGATGCTATACCTTCTTCTCCTCTTCCAAATGCTGTGTTATTGAAAGCTGCTAATGAGGCAGGTAAACAACCTCCTGGTAGAGTAGAGGTTACTGATGCTTTTTTAATTAGAGATAGATCGAATTCTCATACTCCTCCTTTCCTCTTACCTACGAGATTTATAATAGAAATATACACAACTGTTTGATTGACTCAGGGGCTTCCTCGAATATAATTGTTATAAACATTTTTGAGCACTTCAACCCCAATAATAAATGTCCATAAACTAAGGGCTCCTAAGTCCCTAAAAGTGTTGCTTCACTACCTAAAGGAACAAGGTCAGCTGATTACATCATCTCCTAGAAGTTCTCCACTAAA